>LIEC01006295.1:0-22342 GCA_001925005.1 Drosera capensis
GAATCTAATTGAAATTTCGAATCCACCCAATCAATCCATCTGGGTGTCGAAATCACACCATTTCATGCTCGTTTGGGGGTCTGATTCGTGGCCTCTTGCGTGTGTCTGTGTGGCTTGACGAGGAAAACTAGCTGACCCAGAGAGCAGAAAGGTTAGTCGCCGATTAGGTACTTTTTTTGTGTGGGAATTTCGCTTGTTTGCCCTAATGCACCGTATCTCATTTAATCTGGAATCTGATGTTGGGTTAGTGGCTTTTGTTGATTTGGATTTGTGGGTTAGTGAGATTGGGTTCAAATGCTGGATTTGGAGGGTTTTGATTGTGGTGTCGTTGTCGATTTGGGGTTAGATTTGGATTGGAAGTAGGTCGCTGAAACATTAGTGCTTTTTCTCATGAAGAATTCGGCGGAAGAAAAAGGCAGAACTGTGATTTCTATATTCGAATGGGGGAAAATGAGCTCATTACAACCCAATATATGATATTTGCTTTCAAGTGTAGATGAGAGGAATGCAATGTAATAGGTAGAGTCAAGCATACAGATCTTGACTGCTGGCTTACATATAATGAGCATTCGCTTGCCAACCACACTTAAGTAAGCAGTTCCAGGTAAAGATATTGGTAGATCGAGAAACTGTTGCTCAAAGGGGGTCGTGTTTGTCGCGCTTCTGCTGTTTTATTGTTGGTTCACTGCATCGGAGTTATAAGCTTCCTGTGATACTATCTAGCTTGTAGGTTTATTTTGTTTTTTTTGTTTTGGTTTTTCTTTTCTGTTATTGCAATAAATGATTATATGTATGAATGATCAATTATGTCAGATTGAGCTCGGTGGGATGATGCATTTCCTGCTGCGGTCTACACAAACTGCAGTAGATCAGCCACAAGCTGTCACCGAGACCTACAAGGAAACAAGCACTGCGTCAAAGCCCGTGACGACACTACAGGGATTAATATCAGAAGAGAGCTCTCAATCGGACTATATGCCCGAAGACCGTGAAGAAGAGACACAATGGTTTGGCATTGAGAATGGTGGTATTGGAGCTTCGAAAGCAATGGACTGGACTTCTAGCACAGATAAGCATGTCGATGTTACAGAGGATCAAGGATGGATCACGATACCAAGAGGTATGCAACCATTCACGCTTCTTTACAGTTGTATTGGAATGATTAAAGATGCTCGTGTTTCTTTTGCGCAATATGAATTAATCCAGGTATCATATTCATACCCTTATTCCCGGGCAAAACAATAAATAATGTTGCAGTACTGTTCTAGATTTAGAGGCTACAGAGTTTATGTCGGTGACCTGTTACCTACTGCTAAATGCCTTTGTCCGTGTGTCTCATGGCAATGTCTTTGTATCTCTGGTTACTTCTACATATTTTGCCACTTCATATATGCTTCTTAATTCCGTTAATTTAAGCGGGTTAATTTTACTTTTATTGGTTTGCAATACTTTCTTGGCGATGAATGGTTAATTTGGGAATGTTTGTTTGTCTTTCCCTGTTTCTAATGCTTCATGAGTTTCTGCAGGAGAGCTTCCTAGTAATTGGATTGATGCACCTGACATGCAATGGTTTCGCTCTATGGATCGCCCATTTGTTTTCCTTGGTATTTACACTTAGTAGTTTTTTAACGGATCAATATTCAATACTCATTCTATGCGAATTGTAATCTGCAATGTTTATAAATTGTCTTGTAGGCGAACAGGTTCGTATTGTGGCTTGCTTGTCAGCATCTAAACAGGATACTGAAATTATCACGCCATTTAAAGTTGCTGCAATATTAAATAAAAATGGAGTTGTGCAAGGCACTGGGGACCAAAATGGAACTTCGGAAGCAGACACAACAGTAAATCAAGCAGGAGAAGTTGCTTCTGATGGTAGTTCTGGTTCTACAAACGATAATTCAACAATAGTGAGAAGTCGGTCCCAAAAAGATGTATCTGCTGGCGAGTCTCTTCTCAGGATGGAAGATCACAGAAGGCAAATTCAAACTATGATGCAGAAGTTTGAGGACTCACATTTCTTTGTCCGCATTGCTGACTTTGGTGAGCCTCTTTGGTCAAAAAGAGGAGGTCCAGATGCACCAGACACTGCCAGTGGTTCCTCCGTTTTTGAAGATAGCGCAGAAGCGGCCTCATCTGCAACTTCCTTGAATGCAGTTATAGATAAAGGAAAGTTTGATGCCAGGGTTTCAGGAGGTGTAGCAAGAAACTCCGTGAAATGTCACTCCCTCTCAAATGGCGACATGGTGGTATGTTTCAAGAGGCTTCTTTAGCTTCTTGAGTTTGTTACTCCCCCTAATCCTTTGTTTTTTTTTTTGAAAAAGCATTGCGCCCAGTTTCCCAATGTATGGAGGATTTGGCCATCTATTAGAGGAAAAGAGTTCTATTGTGGATGTTTTGATGTATTTGTTTTGCGAGTTCAGTTAACAGGATAACTCAGATCTGGTGATGATAAGCAATCTAGTAGGGGGCCATAACATAGGCCCTGCCTAAAATCTTTTGACTTTCGTGGTTGAAGATTTTATATTTTGTTTTGTTTTGTTTTTGCTTCTGATTGTGAGCTTTCAATTCCGTTGAATTGGAAAATGTTTCAGCACAGTATTGATCTGGTGAGTTTTGACTTTTTTTGAGAAATAAGTATCAGCTCAATGTGTTCTATTTGTTGTTTGGAAGGATGCAGGTACTTTTGGAAGTAAATGTTGGTGTCGACTTCTTGAAAGATCCAATGCTGGAGATTCTTCAGTTTGAGAAGTATGAAGATAAAGTTTCGGTGAAACAAAACGAGCAGAAAACTTCGGATGCAGAGCATGACCCTTGTGGAGAACTTTTAAAATGGTTGTTTCCCTTAGATAATTTCACTCTCCCTCCTCTTAGTCGTGCTTTAACCCCACCTTTAGCTGGCATGCCTTACAAAGCTAGCTTTTCTGGCTCAACTGGTTCGCAGCTCTTTTCTTTTGGTCATTTTAGAAGCTACTCCATGTCTTCTGTTGGCTCGGTTTCTTCTAATACTTCATCCGTGTCATCCACCTCTGTGGCCTCTTCTTCTTCTAGACCTAGTAGCTTCGACCTTGGTGACCGGGAACGAACTCCACCCCAGAAGCTTGTGAGAAGTCAAAAAGTTGGCAGCGAGGGGTTGCTGTCTTTTCGGGGTGTTTCATTGGAGCCAGAAAGGTTCTCGGTTCGTTGTGGATTGGAAGGAATCTACATACCTGGAAGAAGGTGGAGGCGAAGGGTTGAAATTATACAACCAATTGATATTCACACATTTGCTTCAGACTGTAACACGGAAGATTTTCTTTGTGTTCAGATAAAGGTACTACTTATAGTCCTGGTATTTTATTTGCAACTGCTATTTAGGGTTGAGAGGCGCTTGCTTGATTCTGACACATATGCTTATGTTGTTGATCTACTTGTGTCTGCAGAATGTTTCTCCAGCTCACACCCCAGAAATCATTGTATATGTAGATGCCATAAATATAATCTTTGAGGAAGCATCAAAATTCGGACCTCCATCGACAATACCAATTGCATGCATAGAAGCTGGCACAGACCACAATTTGCCGAATTTGGCCTTGAGGTAGTTCTCTTTCTTGATTTCTTTGTTCCACTTTGTATCAGTATCAGAAACTGGTCCTCTGTGGTTTAGTTATGTCCTCTGCTCGAACATTTTATTAGGGTGAAGATGTGAGATATAAATAATATAATGGGTCTACTACCATGAGTTCGGACTTTTGATAGAGTTGTTTGTGTTTATGGTGTTCATGTGGCACTTGGTTTGGGTTGGATTAGTGCATTGTCCATGCGAAGGCAAGTGGGCTTTCGTGTGAGGAGGAGTGTTAAAATACAAATAATAAAATGGGACTACTATCATTAGTTCAGAGTTTTGGTAGAGAGTTAGTTCTTCGACATGTATTAAAGATGATGGGTTTTGATGGTGTTGTTAAACATGAATGGGTATTGGTTGGTATTGAACTAGTCTAAGCTCTCTGTTTAGTCTATTGTTTGATTCACCAGTACATGCCTAATGCTTACCTTTCCGGCAATACATGCCTAATGCTTGGATGCACTATAAGAAAAAAAGTCGATGAGTATCTGCCTAGGCATTTTACTTTCTTTTGCTTTGGATCCTACAATACATGCATTTTTTTCATGCTATGTTAAAAGATCTCATTTTATTCTGTTTCGTTGTGGCACCAGTTGTGTCAAATCGTTACTGAGCCTCATGATGCTACTGGTTTGTCATTGAATGTGAATCAGAGATGCTACTTGTTGTCATAGCTATGATGCATGCTATACATGTTGATGGATTATTGTAGTTTGCTGATGTTTTTGTGTTGGTGCTGTTATACTCTTGCCATCAGGAGAGGCGAAGAACATTCATTCATTCTGAAACCAGCTACTTCACTGTTGAATCGGAACATGCATGGTAGAAAGATTTCCCAGCCCTTGCATTCCAAGGCGGGAAACCGGCTAGCTAGTGTTCGAGTTCCTCCTACAACCTGGGAGGGAAAGAAAAATGTGTCATCTCATGATCGATATGCAATTCTGGTATCGTGTCGGTGTAATTACACAGGTGATTCTGCTTATTATTAGTCAATTATGTCAATTCACCTGTCTCTCGTATTGTATTACTAGATGTTAATCTTATATGCTCTAAATGCAGAATCGAGATTGTTTTTCAAGAAGCCCACGACTTGGCAGCCACGCATCTCAAGAGACCTCATGATATCTGTGGCATCCGAAATGTCCAAGCAAGCCCTTGAACATGAAGGAAAAGTTTCTCAGCTTCCTGTTCAGGTTTCACTCAATATTCTGTTTCCCTCTATAGTATGCTTTAAATTATGATTCTTCTATATTAACGTAGTTTGGTAACCAGGTGTTGACTCTTCAAGCATCAAACCTGACTTCCGAAGAACTTACCTTAACCATTCTCGCTCCAACCACGTTTACTTCATCTCCTTCATTGGTGTCACTGAATTCACCGTCTACACCTAGGAGCCCATTTGTTGGCTTTTCTACTACTCAGAGGCTAAGCTCCGTTCCTCTTCTGGTGGAGAACTCTAAACAAAGTGGCGACCGTGGTGCTGTTTCCTTCGATGATCAGGCTTTTCCCATATCCGACGTCATTCCCAGTACAGCATTGGGTTGTAATCATTTATGGTTACAGAGCAGGGTGCCATTAGGGTACTCATCCTTCTGCTTCTAATCCTCTTTGGGCATGGCAATGCTTTGGTTTTTTATATTTTTATTTGTTAATTATAACTCTGTCATTTTCTTCAGATGCATTCCGCCTCGTTCCACTTCTAGAGTCAAGCTTGAGTTACTTCCATTGACGGATGGCATAATTACACTTGATACTTTGCAGATCAATGTCAAGGAGAAAGGTAATCCCATCCTCAACTATCACTACATACACCTTGATTTTCCCCTGCAATTGTCATAAGAACAAATTATTCCGTGTTGAAGTTGGTGTGAATAAAATTTGTCTTTCGCATTTCCTATATCCATGAGTTCAACTGACCCCCAAGCATGGGCGCAGCCAGCATGTGGTCAGCTTGGCAAATGCCCCCACTAGATTTAGATTCTTGGTTAAGTTGTTATGAAATTTACCCACTGAAATCCAACTTTCCTTCATAAATTATGAAATCAGTATTTTCTGCCCCCAGTGATGCTCGGGTTTTAGCTCCGCCCCTGCCTCCAAGGATGAAATTGACCACATAGTATAAGCACTATATGAATCTCGTTTCATTATCATTTTCCTTTGGAAACAGGCATGACATATGTTCCTGAGCACTCACTGAAGATTAATGCAACTTCCAGCATTGCCACGGGTATTGTGTAAGGTGGTATAGTTTCCAGTTACTTGTGGAAGGGAATCATGTAATCGACGGAAGCATTCATCCCGACATGATACCGTGGTCGCCAAGGGAGGATTGAGCACAACAACGCCAAAGTATAGATCAGTATAGAGCAGAACAGATGCAATGTAAATTGTTTCGAGGATGCAGATGTTGTATAGGGTCACACTTTATCAGGGATTGAATGAGCTTTGTTTTCTTCCAGCCAGAGCTTCAGGATGGTTGCCAATTCTTGTTTCCGCGTCAGAGTCATGAAGGAAAATTTTGGTTCCTTGTGTCTGTATTGCATCTTGTGTTTCAAGAAGTTCCATTTGTGTCTCGGCTCTCGAGTAGTATTTTGAGGCTGTTTATAGAAAACGCACATCAGTTTTCCTTGTGTGCTATTGTATGAATGAGATGTTCGGTTACGACAGAATCTGATTGAATTAAGACTCAGCTTCGATACATTAGTTCAGTTTTTTCGCGTGTTGGCGATGACAACTTTGTTGATGATTTTAAGGATGTGTAGCACCTAGATTTCTGTTTGAGAGGATCAATGTATCATAGCTTGTGAAATGACACTGACACCAGCTGCCAGCAACAGGGCGCTTGATCCAAAGCTTATCATCAATTTATCCTCTCTGACATGCTAACAGAGGCTGGCAATCTTGAATAAAGATCAAAGGCTATTAAGTCGTATGGTTTCGATGTTGAATTTCTGATGACATGATTCACTAACTAACAGGGAATTTATCACCAAATCAATGTTTCAACAGAGTACTCAAATAACGTTTGGGAGCACTAGTGGAAGAACTAGGGAGGATTTTGGGCATTCTAGTTAGCTTAGTGTAGGAGGGATGGAATGGCCGGGCTAGTTTCCAATCAACGGGGATACAACAAAACTAAGCTAGAAAACATGATCGGATAGTTCCATGAATGTCATTCATCTATAACATCTACAAGTTTAATTACCTTTGCAATACACCGAAAGTAACCCTCAATGCATACCGAAGAGGCGGTATTCCATTAAGCAGGTTCGACTATATATTCGCATATGATTTCTACATAGTCGTTCCGGAGATTGCATTTCTCCAAGTTTTCGTGTGAGCTTGTCATTTTTGCTTCGGTTGGAACACGTAGACCGTGAGGAATGTTGGCTGACTAACTAAAGGATTTAGGCCGCGACACTGGTCCGGGTTTTATTCTAAGAGAAGCTGTGTGACCATGTGACATCTACAATCATCGGGGTGGGCGCGATTCGACCGTACATATTCACAAGTACGTTTAAACCATAAAGAGTACCTAAATCGATACTTATACAAGAAAGCATATACTAAAGAAAATTAGACCGGAGAGGGACAATATCATAAAAAGCCTATAAACCAAAGTAAATACTTATAAGATCTGAATAAACCTTAGCTTAGGGTGCGCCTAATCCAATGTTTATAACTTTAATAATGAAACTAATCTTTCATCAAGATGCTATAATCTTCAATTAAAGGCATGAAATCACCTCTTCATCTCATCTACCACCATAATACAGACACCTCACTTGATCTCACCACCTCCACACATTTAGCTAAACTCTATATGATGCTATTTTTTAATTTAAAAATAAATAAAAATAGTAGTGTAGTAGTACAAAATGCTAGTAATAATAATGTCAGCTATTTTATTGATGGAAAAGCATTTAAGTTTCCTACTAATGCTGAGCTGATACATATTCAACACACGGGAAGAAGTTTGATAAGTTCCCTTAATCTCACGTTTGCTTGACTATCCCTTTCGCTCCCGTAATCCGACTATTACACGAAGAGACTAATACAGAACAAATAGTTGATAACATCGGATTGATGTACGTATAACTCTAAAGAATGAACCGAAATATAGTTGAGGCGCTGTCGGTTAATTAAGGTGCAATGAGACTAACGGGTGGTCTCTCCGAGGATTGATCTTTGCTAGAACCATTCGAGGAAAGGCAAGAGTCGTCTCGTCACCGACTATGGTTTTGGTTCTATGATTAGTGACAAAGTTTGATATTTGATGTTCGATCATGTTAAGTTGGAAAAGAAGACAGGTGGGATAGTTGGGAGCTGATGAGTGATGCAAAAGAACATTTATAGGAGTATTAAACAATCACTTTAAAACTAATAAGATCCAAATACAGAGGATCAGTCAGGGCAAACCAAAAAGCTTCAAAAGATCCTTTAGCCCCACAAGAAGCTCAGTTTTTTCGTTTGAGATGTGTTTTGTTCCATTGATACATGTATGCATAGTAATGCCAACATCGGCATTGGTCGGTGCGCCCTCTTATTTGGATCTGATGAATTAACAGTTATCGTGTGATATAATGAATTGATGAGCCTATACAGTTAATTAATTAACTCACGTATAACAAGCGACTTTCAAGATAACACCCACAAAGTTGTGGTAATATGTGGTAATATGTTTTTCGTTCATCCAAACTAAACTTGTCGTAAAGTTCATCTCAAATTTCAAATAAGATGGAGTTTGTTGAGACCCCTTTTAAGTCTAAGAATGGGCATGAGACGCAGAATTCGGTAACAAACTACGAACCATGATAATCTGTCCTTAAATTTACTATTGATTTAGAATTGTCTCCCAATGAGAACATGTCACACAGTGGGAACAAGAAAAAAGAAAAGGAAAGAAAAAGAAAACTCTCCCCCTATCTTCTCATCCCTACCCTTGAAAACCCAAACCCACCCAAAACCATATGTCTACCCCCGCACTAAATTGATTCTCTGAAAAAGACTAGAAACCCTGAAAATCTCCCAAATTTGTTCAAGCACAAAAACCCAAATCCCCTCAATCCTCTTCCCCTTTCCCAAATCAACACAACCCCCTTGTTTTTTCTTCCCTTCGAGCCCACAAACCCCAATGAGGGAACATAAACAATACCAGACCCAATTCATCACTCTGGGTATTTTGTATATGAGCTTTCACCTTTGTCAGTTTCATTGAACATAGCAACAAAACTCTTTCACTGTCTCATAACTGTAAATTTTTTGCTCATTGGGATCAACAAAACCATCATCAAGAACAACATCATCCTCTGTTGCCACTGTACTATATCATCAGAGTCTCTTTTTTGCAGGTGAAAAAAGTGACCCTAAACAGTGGAGAGATCAACATCAATGGTGCTGGTGCTGGTGGTATCTCACTGAGCCCCCAAAAGGGTTTTTGCAAAGCTGGATTTCCAAGCACAGGAGTATGCTGCACCCAAGCAACAACAGAGAAGAAGAGCAACAACAACAGCCACAATGAAGGGTGCTGGTGGTGGTGAGATTGTTCAGGTACAAGGCGGTCACATTATCCGGTCCACTGGAAAAAAGGACCGCCACAGCAAGGTGTATACCGCCAAGGGTCCTAGGGACCGACGGGTTCGTTTGTCAGCACACACCGCGATTCAGTTCTATGATGTGCAGGATCGGTTAGGGTATGATCGGCCTAGTAAGGCTGTCGATTGGCTGATCAAGAAGGCGCAGGCAGCTATAGATAAGCTGGCTCAGCTACCGCCTTTCGATCCCCATCAAGGGAATAATAGTACCCCGAATGGCGGTGCTGTTGATGGGAGCAATCTTGGGGGGAGTAATATGGGGTTGGAGGATCATTCTGACTCGTCTGGGTATGTTCTTCATCTGCAAAGGCAGATGGGTGATAGTCCAAGTAACAATGAGTCATATGCTCCTCAGGGTTTGGACTCACAGTCTATGGCGACGACTGTGTCGTCGTTCTTTCCTACGAATTCAGCCAGCAATTCGATGAGTTATCAGAACTATTCCGCTGATATGATCTCGAGAGGGGCGAGCCAGACTCAGGATCTGTGCTTGTCTCTCCATACTTTCCAAGACCCTAACTTGATTCAGGGTCATCAGCCAGAGGAGGGGAATTCAAGTCACACCCACTCCGCCGATCAGACCCTCTTTTCGGGGTCTGTTGGCATGGGGTATGATTCCAATTCAGGAGGTTGGCGTGACCACCAGCCTCCCGATATAGGCCAGTTCTCTAGGCTCATGGCCTGGAGCACCGGTGGAGGAGGCAATGGGGATGGCCGAGGAGTAGGAGGAGCTGCAGGACTGATCTTTAACTCTCTCCCAATGCCATCGGCTCAACAAGCCTCGTATGGTCAAGGCGGTTCGTTTCCTCAGAGGGGTACCCTTCAGTCCAGTTACTCTCCGTCTGTTCGCGCTTGGGATGACCTCCCGGATCATCACAAGGCGCAGGCGATGCATCATGCTTCTATGTCAACGCTTGGATCCGGAGTGGATAGTTTCATGGGGTTCTGTATTCCATCACACGTTCATGGAGAACAAGTGCAAGGAGTTGTTTCCAACAAGGCATCATCTTCATTGTCCCCAAATTCAAGCCACTGATGGATTGAACTCAGCCAAGCATCATCATTAGGGGTAAAATACTTGGTAGGTACTCCAAAAATTCTACAGCTTTTTTTCCTTCTTGAATTTCCATTCAGCAGAATAAATATATATACTAACCTCCTTTTACTCATCTACTCCGACAGTGACGGCAACAAGGTGCTGAGAGGATCCGAAAGACGAGCCAGTAGAAGATAACATCGAGTTTGGTGCCGGCACTGGCGGCTTTTCTTCGGAGTTCTACAACCATTGGAATACTTTGAGTTCCAGCAACTCATGATTCTGTATGATGTTTCTATTTTAGTACACCGAGCTTTCAAGTTTCGAAGTTCGTTCGTTCTTCGTTGTTACATTCTGGTAAACTTGTGAACCTTGAATATGTTTTTCGTTGTGTTAATGTGTAATTGTTGTCACAAAGAAGTATCAAGGACTTTTGCTTCTTCATTCTTGGGTGTTTGTCTCGATAAGGCAAGGCGAGACATGTTGAAACGAATCAACTCTACAGTCATCACCATATCGAGAAAAATATTACCTTTCATTTGCTTTAAGACAGGACCAGATTGAAAACTGTGTTGTCCCCCTCGATTTGAAGCATGATCAGCTGCTAGTTTTTCCTTCCCTAGCTTTAAATGTAGTCTCGTCGTGGTTTACTCGTTATTGACAAGATGGGTGATCTCAAAGAAAATCCTCGGATCTCATGTTCAAGGAAAGAAAAATGTAAAAAATTGACTGATGGGAAGTGTGATTTTGTCCCCCCCTCCAAGATGCTGGGCTTTTGTCAAGATATCATAATCAGCACTGTTCATGGTCCTCGATGTTTACTTTTGTTAATTTCCTGTGATTTTTTTAATCGTTTTATGTGGGATTTTCATGATCTTGATGGTGGTCCAATGTTGTTTAACCGAAGTTTAATATATTCAACAATTTTTTTTAATGCTTTGGGATTTGGGAATCTGCTAGCTTTGATTTGATTCTTTCTTCATCTCCTCTGCTTCTGCAGCCGCAACTTGTTTTCCTGTCAAAGTTTTGCAGCAGTAGGTGCTTCTGCTGTTTTTGTTGCAGATTGGAATCACTGTTTGGATATGGTCAAGATGTTAGACACCATTAATGCTGAATCCTATCACATCTTACGTGCAATCTCTTTGCTGATGTCCGTAAAATTATTAGATTCTCTAAACCGTTATACAGTTATTGTCTAACGGAAACATCATATTGGATCAGAAGTCAAGATAGTATGCCAGATCCAGGGTTTGACATAGAACCTAACGGGCGCTAGTGTTACAAGTAATCGTTTCAAGGACGATGAACGTGATACGCTCGAAGGTATGAAGGGAGTAGAAGACATGGTGAGGGAGAGAGGATGAGGGATTGAGTGGAGGGGGTTAAGTTTGTTCATCTTTGAGTAGGTACTTGGCTAGAAACTTAAATGAGATAATGAATGAACAATGGCCTACCTCTTCAAATCTTCACATAAAAGTGTAGTAGCATGAGTTATGGGGTATGATAAGTCTTTATCTTGCGTTATATCCAATAGTTAAAGTAAGAATCTAAGAGATAGATTGTGACAAGGGCGTTGGAGATAGGTTGGAGTACAGGAATAACCTAGTCGATAAGTCGTATTTGGGTTTCACATGCGCACAATATGTGTCACGGATAGTCTTTATATCTCAGATGATATAGATACATTTTGAACTCACTTATTATCATAAACTTTTCATTTTATTTTTATCTTTGTTTGGTTTTACTTCTTAATATGTAGATTTGTGTTTAATGCTAAAACAAATTGATGATGTTTATTAATAATTTGATTCACCCTTTATATGTTTAATAATAATGATGTTAATAATGCTACTTTATAATTATGTATAAATCAATAAAAAATTGATATGTTTAAACCAATAGAATGTTAACATATGTATAGTTATTAATCAATAAAAAAATAACATAGGGAGGACTAATTAAAAAAATTCACTGCATTACTGATGTCAAGATTGTGCTGGTTTGTGATTGAGTTTTCTTCCTACAGAACCCGACCTTATGTTCGACATAACCTGGGGCTGGGGAGGTCGCGATCCTTCTCGTACATTCTCATTTCTTTGACTCGACAATAGAATAAATACGAAAAGAAAGGATATCGTGATAGACCAAACACCGATTCTTTGTTTGAAAATATGGTACAAGAATATCATATAGGATCCAAGAATGAATCGAAAATAGACCTAAGATAGCAACATGGTTGCACAAGACAGACACGAATCATAACAATAAATCTTCCCCTTGATACCATAAAGAAGATCTGTAACCCAACTAAGAGAAGACTTCTGTTCTTAGTTAGTAGCCTAGACTAGCGTTCAATGTCGCCAAAAAAGTTGCAAAGTATAGCAATGTGTGAAGTGGTATTGGACCTGAATGATACAAGGTGAGAAAGTCGACTTAGACGGGTCAAGTGACTCCATTACGTAGTGCCTCGAATCCGGTACCACAGCCACCGCCCATGGTCGTTATCGTGTGTAAAGTTGATCACATCCATGGGTTGCTGGAGATCCGGTACCACAGCCACCGCCCATGGTCGTTATCGTGTAAAGTTGATCACATCCATGGGTTTCTGGAGATCGTGCAGCAAATGCAGCGATTGGCCGTGGGTGTTCAAAAAGGCGATGTTGAGACTTGAGAGCAGGAGGAGGTTTCTGGACTAACTTGACAGGGTGCGTTGAGATGTACATGGAAAGTATTGAAACAATACCAGTAACATTGCGACACCATTTTTACCATTCGGTCTGTTATTTTGGTCCATAACAGTTCCGTAACGAGAAGGGATGAAAGTAAAAGGAAAAGTAGCAGTTAAGAACTTACCTGTGAAACGACGATTGTGTGAACCGATCATTTGGGAGCAAAGATGTGGAACAACCTTAGTTGTCTAATAGGTGAAACCAAGTGATGCGCGCGCTTCAACCTGCATCAGAACCTTTTAGGTAAATGGGATGGCCTTGAAGGAAACTAAAAAGGACTAATAATAAGCTTTTATGAAGTGGAGTGGAGCACATAGCACCTTTGTCAGCCAATGCGCTACAAGTTCCACTATAATGGAGAAGCGTTGCACTTAGCTGATGCAGGAGGATTGAGGAAGCAACATCATAATGCAAGGATGGAACGAGGTGAACTTGCCTGAAACAAGCATGCAAAATGCTCAAGACATGAAGCGCAAGAATACCTTTCAGTATCACCACCGTTTATACGAAGGTTTCAACTTTGAATTTGCTCCTTCATTTGTGTTCAAGAAACACCTCGAACCAAACCCACCAGCTTGGATATATTCCATTGTCGTCCCAGTCCCAAATCTGGACACAACAACTGTAGCGATGCTGCAAGGATGGGAGTGAGCAGACATACTTTGCTGCTCTCACTAACAATCAACTGATAACGGGATAGTTCTCACCGCAACTCAAGATACAAGAAAGAAGCATAATACAAATTTCTCAGCCTGAGACGAGTGCTGATATTGCCACCACAATATACACAAGTTCTGCGCAGAACCCAAGTGATCAAAGCCATCAGCACATTTAAGTATAACTACCCAGAATCAAACACACAGCATATACTCACTCCTACTATCATACTATTTTGAGCTTGGAAAACGGAAAAGGGCTACTGGTTTACCACCAAGTAAACCTGTGAAGGCCAGAAGGGTAAGCGAGGTAAGATTCAAACAAGCTCATATGACATAGTGGGCAGAAACACAATCACTAAAAGGGAAAAAAAAACCCGAATTCCAAGAGAAAACCATAAAATGCAACAAAAAAATACGAAAAATCATGCATAATAAGAGATGCATCCGTGTAAGTGAACTCAAAGAACAGTAACAACCCTGAATTCGTGCACAATTAGTGATGCATCCAAATGCATAATCAGCGATATATATATGGTCATGGTTCTAAAGCGAAACTTCACCCACAAAAAGGAAATTTAACGCAGATAAGGATTCACAAGAACCATGAAGCCTGTCGTCTTAACAACGCTGAGTTTGGTACTTCTCTGTATCACTTGTGCTTATTCACAAGACTGTGGTACCTGGCAGCCCTATAACCTTAAGGCCTATGAAAAGAGGTTCAAAGCATGGCAAACAACCTATGGCCGAGAGTACAAGGACAGAGATGAATGGATCCTGAGATTTGAGATTTACCAGTCTAACCTCCAGTTGATCGATTTCATTAACTGCCAGAACTACACATTCACGCTCACTGACAAAAGAATTTGCAGACATGACAATTGCAGAGTTCAGGTCCTTAATACTTCGGTCTCGCGATTGGTGATCCCCTAAGCAGATGGATGCTAAGCCAGCTAATCTCGGGAATTACACTGTCCTGGATAGCATCGACTGGAGGGAGAAAGGAGCAGTTACTCTAGTCAAGCACCAAGGGAAATGTGGTATCATCTATTGCTTAATTCTTCTCACATCTGTTATTTCTCCTGAAATTAATAAGCTACCTGTAATAATTATAAAAATGATAGGCTACCACTTTATAATTTACCTGTAAAGTTTCTTATGCTCCAAAATAGAGAAATATTAGAGTTCAACTAAACACGATCACTTCTCTACATTATTTTCTGAGAATCTGAAGAGGCGTTACATGTATGATATATAAACCGAGCGTACTTTCCTGACTAATGGAAACTTGACCAATTACAGGAAGTTGTTGGGCGTTCTCCACACTTGCAGCAGTTGAAAGCATCAATCAAATAAAAACGAACAAGTTGATATCTTTATCAGAACAGCAGCTTGTGGACTGTGATAAATCAAACCAAGGCTGCAATGGCGAACGAATGACCCGAGCCTTGGCTTACATAATAAAAAATGGTGGGGTAACCACCCAAAAAAACTACCCCTACACGCGAAAGGAGGGTGATTGTAATGCAGGCAAAGCTGGAAAACACAAGGTAAAAATAAGCGGGTACAAAACAGTACCTGCATTTGATGACAAGGCCTTCAATGGCAGTCGCTCAGCAGCCCGTATCAGTCAAAATTGATGCTAGTGGCCCCATATTTCAACTATACTCTGGAGGTATATAGATGCCCCTTGTGCCGCAAATATAAATCACGAGGCTGCTGCGGTAGGATACGGAGACGAAAGCAGCAAGAAGTACTGGATCTTTAAGAACTCTTGGGGCTTTAAATGGGGCGAGAACGGCTACATGAGACTCCCACGTGAATTATACTTCGATACAGCAGGTGCTTGTGGCATAACCAAGATGGCCAGCTACCCTGTCAAGGATGTTTAATCATACATATAACCTCAGTAATGTCATGCTAATATATCAGATATCTTGACAAAGATAGTAATTTAAGTATACTATTGCTGTAAGTGCCTGCGCCTTTCTATCATACACAGAACTGCATGTCTAATTCCTCATGGAGAAAGATAATTATCTAGTTATCTAGCATATATATATATATATATAAAGCGCACAAGCCAAGCGGGCTTGTGAAGAGAGTTATGAATTCTATACTTGGTCTATGGGGGGATACATGTTCATGAAGTTCAAATTGACTCGCAACTGTCACTGTGGCCATGCTCATAGTGACCATGTAACCGTTCTCACTGACTACGATCAGAATGCAACTGAGCTACTCAACCTTGCTTCAGTCTCTGCAGTTCACTCAGCTGAAGGAAAGCTACATTTTACATTAGGGACATCGATACAAGATTGAGAGTCGATTCAATAATAACGTCAAAGACATAAACAACCTTTGACAACACACCCAAAAAAAAAAAGGAGACGATATAAACAACCTAACCAGAATGTACTCAAGATAATTTTATTTTTTTTTATTTTTTTATTTTTTAAAAAAAACTATCATGAATGGAGAAAGGTAGAACTTGAGTTTGCATTAAATTTAAGATGAACAAAAGTACATAGTATACAATTCCAAAACGAAAATGATCAGCGTGCAAATAATTACAATGCGAATCCCAGCAGCCAGGCAATCTGTTATGGATCCCTATGGCCAAGTAGAATCCTAGTTAGTTAATTGCTACCGTACGATGGTGTATACAAACTGTAACCTCTAGTACATCCAACATAAAAACAGCTAAGCTAAATGGCGAAGCTTGGAATGAGAAAATTTGCATTCTCAAGATTTTTTCTTTCAACTAAGGATTTTCAAAGGTTAATTAAATACCACATTCAGGGGCTGGAAGTCAGGAGTTGAGTTCTGCAAATCGGTGTCTCAGTGCACAAGCAAGATGCCATTCACCTGCACTAATCAGCCCCTCAACGACTTTTTGTCTCACCTTAATATATGGTATGAATCCCTTTTGAGCCATCCTTACTGAAGTTTTTCCTGCCAAAAGAAACTCTGCGTGCTCCAAGCAACCTTCTATTACCAACTCATAGCTCTCAAACCCAACATAGAAACCCTTTTCTTCTAAAAATTCAATCATCTCCACAGCTCTCCACATCTCTTTGTTCGCACGTAGAGATGATGTCAGTTTAACCAGCAAGCTTTGTCTCGGAGACAATCTGAATTTCGCCACCATTTCCTTCATCATCTCCAAAGCCTCAGCTGTTCGCCTTTCCTTACACAAAGCAACTATCACAAGACTGAAACTATCAAGATCAGGAATACATGTGACCCCCGTCATCCATCCCAGCACTTCAATGGCATCATCCAATTGATCCACAGCACAAAGTGACGAGATAATGTAATTGCAGGTTCCACAATCAGGTCGATATCCATTCGATTTCATATCAAAAAACATATCTCCCACACACTGAAACCGACACCTGTGACCAAGCCAGGCAAAAGAAAGAATCATCTGTGTTTCAGGCGCCGGGCTACATCCGGCCCTAAGAGTCTGCTGCAAGGCCATAAGAGCAATGGGGAAAGGTTCGGAGCTTTGGAGCGTGTACAGTAAGAGAAGTTCATACCCAATGTACGATTGAGGACGTGGTCTAATATGAGCTAAAGTTTGCAAAATTCCATCAACCTCTCGGGCTCTATCCTTAGATGAAAACGTCGACAGGAACGAAAAGGGATTCTTATTTTCATCATGTAATACTCCTTTCCATGAGTTATGGATGCTAGGGATTTGTTGGTAGCTCTTACTAGCAATGGCGGCCTCAATAGATTCCTGGAATGGACTCGATTGAAACGAAGGACCCAAATGAGTCGACAAAACCCTGATGAAGGGTACGCCACGGCGATGAGCTCTGGAGGCCTTTGCAGCTATAGCAAACATGGTACTATGTGATCATCCATGTTGAAACATAGACAAGGTGACCTGCATTATTAGGTTTCATTTATGAATTTATAAGGAAGTGCCCAATTTGAAAAAAAAAAAATAAACCCAAGTCATTGAAATCTCTTACCATTTGAATAATAGAACAACATATTCCAATCATGTTAGGAGAAATTCGCCCGTTCTCCTCTTGTAAGATCAGGGTTACAAGGATATCCTCCCGACATGCATATTTCAATCACAAATCTAACCTGTTTTTTTCCTGAACAAATTCGACCATTTCAGAGTAATTGAACCTCATTTCACCAAGAAAAAACATCAAGGATTCGATTACTTCGAATTCAGGTTTGCCCATTAGAATTGCTTTGCAAAAATCCCATTTTGAGAAGCGAATTATTCTCCAACTTGACTTGTAAAGACAATCAAGGATGATTTTTATTTTATTTTTTAAGCAAAGCAAAAAAGATAATAGAAGGAAAATTCAGGTGGTTTTGTGAAAGGAGAAGAAAATGGAGAAGTGAATGTGTGTGTGTGTGTGCGCGCGCGCGCGAGAGTGGAGATTTTACCTTCATAGTCGATTTCGTGATTCTGGGCACAAAAGGGTCAGATACGAGGATGCTGAGACTGATACGTGACGGAGATAAACTCCTCGACGATGTTATTTGAGAAACACCGATACGAGGATGCGAGTGTCGCTTTACTTCTTGGATCACGTGAAATGTTATATAATTTGATGTCAAACTGAGCATATAAGATTATAACCCTGTATTATATGTTGTAAATGTCAATCGATCTCTGTTGATTTCATCTGGTATGATAGGTTTGTTCTCTTCAACAGCCACGACCGATGATAATATGCCGTAATAAAAGCAACACTCATACAAACTTGTAACATGATTTCATAGTTTCATGTATAGGCTTTTGTTCGACACTGATTTTGCAGAAATAATTTGGAATAATTTTTAGACCCCAACAAGGAAATATTAATTTCCCGGAATAATGCATCCTCCATCCCTGAAACACTTTTTTTTTAAAACAATTCTAATTTTTTTTATATTTTTTATCTTTTAATAAATTTTTAATTCAAAAAATCAAAATAATACAATACATCCATTATTTTTTTTAATCAATTATCACACTAAATTTCATTATCTAAAAAAATATATCATTTATACATCAAATTTTATATAAATTTAGCACATACATAAAATCTCTTAAACCTTTAAAAATAAAGGGTTTAGTCAGATTAGTACTTCAAATTCAAACTAATTCTTTTTCTTTTTTCAAATCTTTATAATTTCAATTAAGTCCACTAAATGTTGATTTGTGTATAAATTAATTCATTTTTGAAAAAAATTATTAATTCTAACGAAATTCGAATTGATGTTTTCACACAAAAAAACTATTCAATAATAAAACAAATTAATATCTAATTTATAGGTATCACGGATTAAAAAAATCGTTATATCGAATACGAAACACGTCGTAGTTTATAGTGTTAAATTTTTTTCATAAAAAAAGAACATATGAAAATCTATAAATATTAATATTTAGAATTTGATTGAAATTAACAATACTTTTGATAAAGAGATTATTTTGTCAATAAAATAATTATTCAAAGGAGTTATTGGATATTATGAAGACCTTGGAATTATACAAATTTAAGAGAATTTTTTTGAAATTAGATTAGATTTAAAAAAATAATATATGAAAAATATAAAAATAAATTAAACCGAGGGGGTAATTTCGTATCAAAAAAATAATTTCCGAAAGCATTTTGATTTATCGCCTGAATTCGAAGCCCTAGAAATGGCGTCACCTGGAGAGAGCATAATCGATCTCCTGGAGACGAATCTGCTCTGCGATCCGATCGAATTCAGATGATTGACAATCTACGAAGACGCTTGACTCGAACGTCTCCATGTTCTTTTCTGGTAATTTTCCAGCCCTCGTGCTCGTTTTTAAAGTCCCAGACTCTGTTTTTTTTACGGGATTATCGTGTTGTTATTATTGTGCTTGTTTATTTAGTATCCGTATCATTGCAAACATACAACTACTGGAATTCAACACATTCAATTTTAATTTTTAGGTAACAGTCGCTTTGTTGCTCGCAACAGAGGTGAGATTGTGTACGTCTTGCTCTCCCCATACCCTATGAGATACCTGGGTAATTGTTGTTGTATTCAGTGTCAAACGCTCCTTTTCTAGAGCGGGGCGCTATAACCATGAGGCTGTTCGTGTTAAGAATTGAGTCTATGGTTAGGAGATATTTAGGGCTACAAATTAGTTCGTTAAGCTCGGCTCTAGGCTTGTGAAAAGGCTCGCTCAAGCTCGTTCTATTATTAAATGAATCGAACATGAACAAAATATTGAGCTCGTTTAAATAAGCAAACGAACATGAGCAAAGTCTTGTTTAGCTCGGTTGGTGCTCAAGCTCGACTCAATTAGCTTGATAAGAGCTCGAGCGGGGCTCGAGTTAATAAGGACTCGTTAAGAGCTCGAATTGTGTATAAAATTAGTTTTATTGGTATTGGTGTATTAAAAACGATATTTTTTTAAAAAATACTAGTACATATTAAAATAATCTAAAATATTTTAGTCGAGATGAGTTCAAATGAATCGAATCTTAAACGAACCTAATGAGTCACTTAATGAATGAGTTTTTAAACGAACCGAACAAGTCGAGATTTTAACTAAACAAACTGAGCCGAGCTCGGCTTGTTTATAAACGAACACGAGCCGAGCTTGAGCTTGGTAAAAAATAAGAGAGCCAAGCCCTAACAACCTCTGTTCGCTCAAGCTCGGCTCGATTACCACCACTAGAGATATTCTTGATGGAAGTGTCTGATCAATGAGACTCAAGCTTGTAATTTAAAAGCTGTTAAATGATACTCGGATGATGAATTTAGAATCATATGACGAGTTGTTTATGCTGTGGTACTAGATCAGGCCTTAGGGTTGAGCCTGTCTTTTTGTATTTGGAGAGTAGGATTCCTTGTTTCCGGTTGAGGGTCATGATTTAGCTAGTCATGACTCACAAGTAGCATGTCTTCAATGAATCTAGAATGCCGCCCATTTGGAGCAACTGATCACGCTGGCATAATTATGCTGTTCCGAGGAATAAGTTTCATGGATTGAATGTGAAGAGAAGGAAAAAAAGGCATGACTTTGAGGAGCTCAAATAAACATAGTTTGCCTTTGCGATATATTTTCTTTCTATTTCAGATGATGTATAGCTTTCAAGCTTGAAATCTATACACGATTGCTGTTACTAGCTAATGCTGTAGATGCACTGCCTTTATTTTTTTGTATGTGGGGAAACTATTGCAAATTTCAATCGTAAAGTATGAGCGTATCACATATGAAAGAATCATGGTATTCAATATTGGCCGCCTTTTCACATACACTCTATTGACTTTGCATCTGATGGGCTTTGATGATTACCTGCAAATTACTTACTAGAACTAATAGTTTGAATGGGATGTGAAAGAAGAGATTCATAGTGTAGTTGCTGACATATGATCTGATGGAGAGAAACGTCAAACCCTCACCCTGCAAGCAGTTATTCATCACTGACCTGAAAGGTAGTATTGCTGGTTGAAACCATTCATCTGATGTGGTGGATGAACCACAGAGCTAACATCTGTGTCGTGCTGCCTTGGCTTGTCTGATACCCCGGGTAAATGTTGTGGAGTATAACAGTACTGGCTGGTGGTGTTCATGATCGAAGTACCGTTACCATGGATGAAATCTATAGATGTAGCATTATCCTTAAGACCCCCTACAAGAGTTACACTCTTGTTATTTATGCATCCATTACTGTTCTTCATGTTCCATCCAATCAAGCCTGCTGTAGCTGACTTGTAAACCAAGCCATTCTGAGCCACCACTTGGCTCTTATAGAGCTTGAGCTCGTCATAAATCTTTATATACTCTCCATAAGGTCCTAACACGGGGTCCCTCTGCCTGCAAAAGGCTTCCCACACGAGCGAGTCAGCCGATCTCTTCCTATCCTCCTCATTTAGGTTTCTGATGATCTTCTGCACATTGCTAACACCGAACACTTTGTGCACAGCTTGGAATTCGCGGGTTTTGTCTGCAGGAAAGAATGGGGCTAGTATGCAATTCTCAGTGCACTTCTTTCTTTGATGCTTGCATGCTGCACAAGCTTGATGTGCACCTTGTGTGCCATGATTCCTCTCCATCTTATAGTGATGGTGAAAATGAAATTTTATTGCCACCTCTTTTATGTGATATTAGTGAAAAAACATTTGGAAGAATCAGTGGGAAGGGATTTTGTGTGTGAAGCACTCGGATTTTATAGATTGTTATGGCAAGAATCGGAAGGAAATGTGTTACATAATCAACATATTTAAGCAACAAGAAGAAATTAAGTTCTGGACAAGTAAGCATGGAAAGATGGCTACTATAGAAAACAATTGGGACTTTGATAGATTGATCAGGGTTTTAGGTGGGTCACAAGAAGATTAAGGACTTCTGATTAATTAAGTGATCATATAATTATGTCATAGTTTTATTATGGCATGTTTGCATGTACGAGTAGCTTCTTCCAAGCTTTGTAGGTATTTGATACTAAGATCTGAACTTTTTTCGCTGCTGCTTCAGTTTAGTCCCTGCATGCATGTCATTTATTCACGGTCTCCTACTTATATGCAGGAGAAGTTTCAGCTACACAAAGTATCCACCGTGCATCTTTGAGATGGTAGTGTCTTAGATACTTTGGTTCATATACTCAGTTGTCTCTTCTGCATCTTGGCCATCCATTGTTATGTTCTTGCATTTTTACTGAGAAATACGGGTAATCTTCAGCTTTCTATTCTTCTGATGTTGGAAAAAGTGGGATTAGATA
>LIEC01006296.1:0-11229 GCA_001925005.1 Drosera capensis
CGACAGAAGCTTTTGGCTACTATTAAAAAGCAGGCGCCAACGATACAACATCGAAAGAGATTGGACAGAGTATGAGTCGTGCATCTTTACCTTGGTATTGTAGTAGAAAAGTGACAAATGGTAAGGTAGATTGAAAAAAGCACGTAAAAGAAAAAAGAGACTCTATTTCAACGAAAACTTGCTTGATCGAACAGGAAGACTATTCGTTGAATTCCTATTCAAAGACAATGATCATTTGCGCCTTAACATCCCAATTCATAAACCGATCAATCGACAGACTCAACCAAACGACAACACAGGTACTCAACAAAGTTCGAAGTCCTAATCTCCCTCAGATAGGTTGAGCTAGGTTGAGCTGCTTACCAATTAAATTATCAACCCAACAGGCTCACTTTTTCTTGGTGGCAAAAGAAACTTGACACCAGTCACTTTGAAATACTTTGCAAAGTAGAGTATAGCATTTAGTATTCAGGACCAGATATTGTTCTTCTCTCTCAACTCCCACTCTATCCCCATGTACTGCACCCACCCATCAAGTTTACACATATCTCTCAAATGACATGCAAGCCACAATCTTCTTTTAATGGAAAATCTATCTCACACCTTGGGCTGTGTCTAACAGGACCAAGATTGTCTGCTGTTTAAAAAAGAACAGCAAGCATGCTGTCTCAATTGTGAGCCCTTGATCAAACTTTGATGCTTTCATTTTTTTGATAGCCCCCATGAAATCCAAGGGCTCAAAACTAAACTGCACACTTGCTATTGTTTTTTCTACCGCAGATGATCCCGCTCCTGTCTGACAAGCTTGAAATATTGCATTGAATTTCATCAGCTCACATTTTGATTCATCTCATCCACACTTGTTCTATCCACCAAGATTTTGCAAGTTTTTGTGCAGCCATGGAATCCAAAGATGGATGACTGGCCCATATTGGCTTGAATCATATGACAAGTGAGCCAAAAGTCAGGGGCCAAGACACAGCCATTTAGGGTGTTGGGTTTGTGGCTTGAGAGTTTTTTGACAGTAGTAATTGCACGTGACAACGACGAAACGAAAGAGCTAGCTAGGACCACAGGTTCCCTTGTTAGAACCACACAATAACTTGTCATGGACATAGGACATTGACAAACAAAAACAGCACTACAAATGACATGAAAAATAGATCAGGAAGGTACCTGAACTTGATTAATAAGAAGATAACAGCACGGCCAGCATAATTTAAACGTAATCAGAAGGGGAGCAACAATGCCGATCTTCAGAATCACACACCACCTGGGCAGCGACTCATTTGCATTCTCATCTACGATGTCTTTCATGGCTACATTGCAGTCCATCCAAATCACGGGATCACACTCCTGCACGTTAAATCTATATGAGGTCAGGAATCAACTCTGCCAAATGAAGCTTAGATTTAAACTTTAAACATGGAAAATACAATAGCCACTTGCCCACCATGCTCAGATTAAAAGAGAGTCAGGATTCAAACTTGTGAACCCTTCTCACATTCTTTGATAAGGAACACATAACTGGATACTGAAACACAATATGCAGCTTGAGTGATGGCATTACAGTGGAAGAAGCACATGATCAGTAGTCACAAAAGTTCTGTGACAAACCAGTTAAACGAGGAACTCCACCCTATGTGGGTTATGGATGGCTACACGATCCAAGTAACGGCAAACCATATGACAATGTTAATGAACGAAAGCATTGTGTAGAAGAAAATATATACGAATTTGAAGATCATTATAAAGGAATACAACAATACATATATACATGTACATCTGCTTGGACTAAAGCTCTGATGATTTATATCCTAGGAACATTGCTGGGCCGTTGACACTTCCTTCGTGTCATTACACGGGCGAAAGATAGCCGCCTTTTTTTTCTTTCTTTTTTTGGGTACTTTACACAGCCACCACTGTCTATAATCCCAAAACTGGTTTCTCGTGATCTCAGACATCTCGGAAAGGCAGGACAAGCATGCTTTCTAAAATTAAATAATGATGTTCTACACCTTGGCAGTTTAAACTACCAGACCTTGCAACCCAGCCCCCTCACTGTCAATCTGGACACTTTGAAGTTTGCAATTTGGATTCGATGTATCCTCCTCACCGAACTTTACTCAATGAACATGAGTGGCCACCTGAAATAAAAAGGGGAAGTGGAGACTGGGTTAATCTAACACTCTAATCTACATGGTGAAGCAAATGGAATGGTGGTACATATAGTGAGCTTTAAGTAAACCAAGCTGAGCTGAATAGCTGACTACTGGCAAAATGGTGGATTAAGTAAAGATACCTCCTCGCCGAAATTGTGGTAAATGTTCTGACTAAGAGCAGGTTCTCAGGGCACTGTGTCTTTCTCCGAGTCACTGGTAGATGTTCTGCTATTAGCATTTATCGAAACAGTTCTGTTTTCTGAGGCTGCACTAGAAACATTCTCGTTAACAAGTTCATGATCCAATGAGCTGGAGGCAGTAGATGCCTGCTGATCTTTTCCATTCGCTTCTCCCTTGAACCCAACTGTAGAATCATTAGCTGCTTCTACTGTAACCTGTGTGGCCTTTGCTGCCTCTTCGGCTTTCTGCTTTGCTTCTTCTCTTTCGCGTCTTTTCCTAGCTTCTTCCTCTTTTATTTGCTTAAACCTGTAAGGTGAGCAGATTAAATGATTATCTACCATGATCAAAATAAAAAGATCATTGTAATAAATAAAATGATAGCATTATCACCTTTCCCCAGGACGAAGCCCAGTAGAACTTTGGCTTTCTACTGTCTTTGTAGAATTAAACTCAGAAATGGAGTTTAGCTCCCCGGTATAACTTTGATTTTCAACCGCTGTTGCGGACTTTAACTCAGAAATAGAACTTTGCTTCTGAGAGACCTGGGCCAGCTCTTCCTTGAGAATGTTATCATTAATTTCATTAATTTTCTGCAAAGGGTTACTAGCACCACCCAACTTCTGAAGCCATACTTGTTGAGCCGTGCTCAATATATTATTTGTCAACCTGAATTTGACAAGAAAGAACATATATGTGTGTGCTTAATGATTACTGTGATTATTTATTCAATGTTCTGTACTATATTTTAAAAGAAACTAAAGTTTTCCTTACCAATAGAGGCTCAGACCAGAGGGTACTGAGAGGGCAAAGTAACCGATCATGAGAGGAAGAATCTTTGTTATTGCTTGCGAGCTGTTCAGGTTAGGATCGTCAGTCTGGACAAAAAACAAGAATTAGCTATGAACTTTGAGAGTGATTTAAGCGTGCCATGTCAAGTGGACGAGAACAATAGGAGACTGCGCTTCAAGCAAGGCAGCCAATCTAATCTAGTTATACATAAAATACATATAATTTAGTCAGAGCACGGGATCTATGCTGGTATCGAGACCAATCACAGTTATTACAATTATCAAGTTTATGATGATTTGATGTGTATCGGAACCATATAAGTGAGAATTCGTGGTGTACATAAAATTTTCCGCAAACTGAGGAATATAATATATAGAAGCTAAATGTGCTATAGAAAGCCAAAAATATCTCACCTTTGGCTGCATGATCCGGATAGATGCGTACTGCGAAACAGTGAACAGCACAGGCAGGACTAGATAAGACAAAGTATCTGGCCAGCCAAGCGGAGGATGTCCATCCTAGGAAAACATCAAGATAAGGACTTGGCATAAATCAAACTCATATCAGAGACAAAAATATGGTTATTAGGAATCCAAGTATAAAACTCAGTCTAGCTATTTCTAGTCAGTCTATGAACCATACAGGGAAGACTTACAAAAAATCAACCAATCAAACAGCTTTTAGACAGCTTTTTGGTAATCATAAATCAGTTATAGAGCAGCTTTCACTCATTCGGGTACACATTGTAAAGCATAAATGACTTGCATGCTTACAATGAAGGGAAAAAGCCAAGAAATGCCAGTGCCATTTTGACGAGAAGCTACCGTAGTTGGACCAGCAAGCGAGGGAATCCAAAAGAATCCTTCTGACAGGAGTCCCTTTATAACATAAGAAGAAATAGATTAGATGAGAGAAGACTGGAAAATGCTAAGCATAGCATGAGTATTACAGCAGGAACTAAACACTTGACAACCTCATTCGCAACATTCGAGAGTGCCCTGTAAAGACCAATCCAAACCGGTATTGTTGCAAGTGTGGGCAAGCATCCTATCAAACCGAAAAATATAAACATTAGCATGAAAAAGCAATGCCAGTACACTATCCCTAAAAATCACATTGGAACAGAAGGCGTCCATATAAGCAAAAGGATGAACCTGCTAGTGGATTAATGCCAGCAAGTTTATACAGCCGTGCAGTTTCAAGTTGAATTTTTTCCTGCGTGGAAAAAGGAGCATGAGTTGTTGGCAAAAATGCACTTGAATTGGGAACTCAAATCGTGATCAACATTTAATCTCCGCCTACTACACACATGGATTCAAATATTCACAGATTACTTATCATAATGAACTCATTAGGAAAAACCTGAAGTTAACACCAAACCTAACAACATCGAATTCACACCTGATCTCCCGCATAACGTTGTTGTATCGCCTTGATCTGAGGCTGCAACGACCGCATAGCCATAGCAGATTCTACCTATACACATCAAATCATTTTTTTCACTATCAAAACATTGTCACAAAAAACACTACACAATCATCATCAACATCATCCAATCTCTAACTCACCTGTTTCTTCGTCAAAGGAAACGTAGCAGCCTTGACGAGCACCGTAAGCAGAATAATCGCAAAACCATAAGAATTCGGCACATGTAACGTCGACAACCCGTCCTTCAACACCTACACCACAAAACACACCAATTCATCATCATCAACCAACCAAACAATCCAATCACTAATCACAAATCAAAACCCTAACCTTGAGAACAGTCTCCATGTAATACGTAATCCCGGAGAACCAGTCCCCACTCTCCTTACTCGTCGTCGTCGTCGTCGCCTCCGTCACCGCATCGGAACCGGCGACGGCGGCATCAGCGATTGTATACAGAAGCCCCTCGGCGCGGGTTAGGAGAATTTGTAGGGTTTCGGAGTCGGGGAAGTGGCCGGAGTCGAGGAATACGAGGCGGGTGACCATGAGTTTGCCGCGACGGCGAAGACGGTGGCGGAGAAGAGGGTTGGGTTGAACGGAGAAGTGGGAACGGTGGAGGAGTGGTGGTGAGTGGAGAGCGGAGAGGTGGAGAAGAGCGGCGGACATGGCGGCGGAACCCTATTACGGCGGCAGCGGCCGCGGAGAAATGGGGAAGGCTCGTGTTGGTGTGCGATTCGGATTTGTTTTTTTTTTGGTCAACCTTAACTTGATTTTCGTCCGTGTTTACAGTGGATTTTGATTTTGTTATCACATGAATAAGTTTGTCGAAACATATGTTGAATATGATAAAATATAATATTTGATAGTTGATTTATTATTTTTAAATTTATAACTGACAACAAATTTTGATAGATCAGTGTTATTTTTATAAATATGTTATAAGTTATTGATGTTATTGCTAATATTTTATAGCAAAAGTGTTACTCCAACATAGTAATGACCTTGACATGATAAAACACTAGTTCTTCAAACAACCCAAGTTTATAGGATATCAGAAGTAATATGTCGTTTTGTTAAGTTGCCACAAACATGGATCTTGCACACATGAAGGGCATATCTTGTACATAAGGAAGCCGTTTGTTTCTTTTGCTCAATGGCTTTTCAAATTGTGAAGGGCAAAAGATGATAAGAATAGGCAATGGTGGGGCAGAGCAATATAATGTGAGGCGCAAAACTCATCACACATAATCTCAGAAGATAAAGAGAGCAATCAAGTATTCAACATACCACACTTTCTTCCATTGCACTCTCATTCTTCACCATATCTTCATTCCCCCTCTCTTCTCAAACAAGCTCTCAATCACACCCACAAATCAAACTCCATCGATGGCAGCTGCTGCGACAATGGCAACACTCTCCATGAAATGCTACAGTTTGAGATTGAGCAACACCATCAACAACAGCAACCCAACTCCCAGAACCATCATCACTGCCTCTTCAAAGCAGCCGTCTCCTTCAACTGGGCTGATCATATCCAAGTCCCTCCAACACATAGCCCCGACGACACTGGCGGGCGCATTCTTCGCGGCCCTGAGCACGTGTGAGCCGGCGATGGCAGCCCAGAAGGTGGCGGAGATAGCGGAAGGAGACAACAGGGGCCTAGCGCTGCTGCTGCCCATCATCCCTGCCATCGCCTGGGTGCTCTTCAACATCCTGCAGCCGGCACTCAACCAGATCAACAGGATGAGGAGCGACAAGGCCCTCATCGTCGGGCTCGGTCTCAGTGGTGGCTTGGCTGCTTCATCTGGGTGTTTCTTCGACACGCCGCATGCTGATGCGGGGGAGATGGTGGCGGCGGCGGCGTCAGGTGGTGGTGATAACAGAGGGCAGCTGCTGCTGTTTGTGGTGTTGCCTGCGATCGCGTGGGTTCTGTATAATATATTGCAGCCTGCTCTCAATCAGCTCAACAGAATGAGATCTGATCAGTGAGAGGTTACGTTGTTGTCTTCTTGATCACTTTCGTCTTTTGCATAGGCTGGGAAAAAAAAACTTAGCGCTCCACTTGGTGTATTGCTGTTCTCTGTTGATGATCCTGGAAACCTGTTATATATGGTAATCAAGTTCTGTTTCCTTCATTCATCATCACTACGGTGGTAGTGAAGAAACAATATTCGATACAAACTTGCAGTACACATCTCGACACATTGAGAGGCTGTGTTCTTGACTTCTACATCACTTCCTTTTCTTCATAGGGCTGGAAAAATGTTGGTAACTCCACTTCGTGCATTGTTGTTCTTTGTTGATGTTCTGGGGTACTTGTTTTGGTACATATGGAATACGATATGATAAATTTGCTGATGAACAACTGGTGCTGCTGTACTCAAAAACTTTACCTAGCGATTGTACAGTAACATTACAGTTGAAAAGAGTGACAAACACTCCCTAACATTACAAAAACTGGCAGTTATATGCATTGGGCTTTCAGGCAATCCCAACAGAATCCCACAACACGCTACCGCATCACAAAATTGAGACGGCAGAACCAGTCTCCAAACCAATACCAGTCGGAATCACAGGATCTACTACAAAACTCCTCCTCGACCATACACCAGTATTCAGCCACCCCATATTTAGCCACACGGATTGCGGATCAGCCGTTACCCAAAAGCTCCGAATGACAGAAAAGATAGGGGGGAAAGGAAGTCAGCTCAGCAACGGCTTACATGATGGGTTCACTCTCAGGAAACATCTCGACATCCTGGCTGTCCATGTCTTGCTGCTGCGACTGGGAAGCATTCAACTGCGCCATCTTGTATCGTGCTGACCGTCTGAGCAACGTTGCTATGTCACCACCACTGCTTTGCGCCCTAGAAGAGAACCACCACAAGAAGATTCAGTGTCAAATGGGTCGAGTATCGGAAAATACCGCAACGAAAAAAATGCTACATTTGATGGACGACCAGCTTTTAGGGGTCTGAACTCAAGCAAAAGGTTTCACCAAGTTTTGATACATGTCAGTTCGTGTCCAACATAGCTTCCAGATCTTACATTAATCAGTTGGCATTCAAATTAAGAGAGTAAGTTCCAGGGTTAACAGAGGTTGAAATCATTATCCATCAGCATCTCTCAGATAATAAACCCAAAAAGCAGTACACACACTTGTAAAACAAACATGTTAAAAAAAACATGTTCATTAGGCAAATCAAGATTCAATCACGTTCACAAGTATAGATTCATGCTGCATCAGAAATGAAATTAACTTTCTGACATAACCATTACACCTATGGATCTTACTCATTAAAAAATAGTGAAATTGGCAGACAAAATACAAGAAACTCACGGTTTTATAATCTTCGTGACGGCTTCTGAAGAAACTGCAGAAAGTCATCAGAAAAGCAACGAAATAAGTAGTAATAATCTATCAAGAAAGTTGATTGATGATAGTAAACTGGATAGCAGATGAAACCAAAATCATCAACTCAAGTTATGTCCAGGTAAGCGCACATGGAATTTAATTATGCAGCACCTAAAACACAATATCAGAGAGTTCAATATATGAGTTTAGTTACCTTCTGAGTCGTCAGATGAGTACAAATTGTCATCTGGAGATTTGGTCCTAGAATTGGAAGAAGCCAGTAATCCTTCATCTTCACTACTAGCACTACTAGCATCCCGAAACAATGAAGCTGATTTTCCAGGCAAAGTTTTCTTGCCTTGCGAGCCGCTCAAAGCCTTTGTAATGCCCTTATCTGATGGTTTTCTAAAGCTCATACGATACTGATCTATCTTCATCTTTCCTGCTTGAACCTTCCTATCCGCATTATGTCTCTTGGCAACAGGTACACCAGCTTCCTTGTTTATGTCCACCGAATTGGTACGCTTGTTGCTCTTGCCCTTAGGTGGCTTCTTCTCATTCAGAGCAACAACATTAGGATCAGCACGAGGGCGTGCAGAACCATTTACTCCAGGAGAAACTTTCGGATTTTCCAAGTTAGAGCGAAGAACAGATTCGTCATTTTGATCCAACATGGTTCTTTCACTTGCAGCACTATTGTTTGGTTTACCAAAGCTCTGACCATCAGATGAGGTGCGCAATGAGGACCGTTCAATGGCCTCATTAACCCCCAGTTTCTTGGCTTTTTTTCCCAAGTCCGTAGGTACTCCATCAGAAGCAACCTCTTGATGGTCCTCATCCTGGACGCTATTGGAGTTCAACTCATGGGTTTTACTCTTCCACCCTCCTTTTTCCTTGGGTGCATTCTTCTGATGCCCAGGATCAGAAATCCCATTTGCAATGGGAGGATTATGACCAGAAGCAATCGCATCAGTCCCCCAAGGATGTGATGGTTCAGGTTCTGTCTCCACCTCATTACCAGAACTAAAGATTGCCCCATCTAAAGAACTCGCTTTTGTCGACTTGGCTTTCAGGGCAATTTTGTCCTTATCCACTTTTCCGTGCATATCATTTAAAGACGCCGTAGCTTTGAGATTATTTGTTTCTTCTAAAAGAGGATGTGATGAGTCCCCTGCTGAAAGTTTGAGCTTCCTCCGAGTTTGGTTATTAGCTTTTTCATTTCCCAGATTCTCTTGAGGTTTCTCCACTGGAACTGTAATCTGTGGTTCTGCCTCATTATGGCTCAATTCATCTGTTTTCCTGCCTATATCATCAGCTGTAGTATCTGTCATAACAGAGTTTTGCGACTTGGTCCTCTTCTTCTTGCTTTTGTTTCCCATGTTTTGCAAAGGCTGCTTGTTTTGGGACACATGCACGGGTTCCTCCTCCCTATTCGGTCTGGGGTCATCAGCTTCTCCATCTACATGACTATCTGAGATACTAGCTGTAGCATTTTGTTTCCCAGTGGTCTCCTTTTGCGTACCATTGGTATCAGGATTCCCTTCAGGCTCCTCAATGTCGTGTCTTACCAGAGGTGCTCCCTCTAACACAGATGCTGCACGTGGTTTCTTCTTTTTACTTTTCTTCTCATTACTCTCGGCCTTCTTCTCCAAATTTTCTTCAGGTTCATTATGAATCCCCATAGGTACCTCCACATTTTCAGTGACACCATCTAGTCCTGCCAAAGCGCCATGAAGAGTACTAGTCTTTCCAGTTTGAGAGCCGGATATACCCTCGTCAAACTTGTCCAAGGGAAGCTGCGTAGCCAAGGTGGAGATGGTTTCCAAACCTTGGACTGTTTTATTCTCTGCAATTGATTTCTTTCCTTTCTTTGACTTCCTCTTTTTCCCAGCAGCAGGGACATCTGCATCATCGTTCTCTTTCACTGTTATTGCCTCCAAGGTTGGATTCTCAAGTTCAAACCCCAATGATTCGGCAGCATTATTCCCTAACATATGCAGTAAGGTTCTCGCCACATCATGTCTAGAATCATTGTTCTCATCAAAGCTGTTATGAACTATGTTCTTGAATTCAGGAGATTTAATAACTGCATGATAATCAGTGACAGTAGATAGATGACTTCCAGTAGTTGCATCGTTGGCATTCTTCTTTCGTTTCTTTGACTTATTCCCCGCAGATAGTGATGCCGCCCCAGCAGGGCTACTTTCTCTCGTGATGTTGCTCGCCTCGGTTACCCTTGCAACTGCGCATAAGCAAAATCATCCATCCATGAATAAAGAAGCATTCACATTCCAAAATGATGTGGTCAAAGCAATGAAGACAAGCCATGTAACAAACGAGACGATCAAATCATTTGGACTAGAAAAACAACGTGATAAACAAGACGTGCGAATGTTGCGCATTTGAAATTTGAATCAGAAAGAAAATTTTTAATGTTGTTCAATCAACACATAGTATCCATTCATCGTATGTCAAGTGCATTGAAAGCGTTTACACCATATATTCTCGAGAATGGGTGAAAAATATCTTGAATCCTGCACAAGTACTGGTGCAGTTCACTTGTCAATACTTCATTGGAAGCATATCATTTCAACTTTCAGATAACATAAGTATCTACTTGGCATTGCCTTCACTCGTTTGTACTTCTCAAAAGTGTACTTTTATTAATTCTCTCGATGCTAATGTAAACTATCAGAAGTTCATCATTGGCGTCTGTCTATCACCTTGATTTCATTTCAGTTACTCGATAATCCAATGTTAAGTTTCAATCTAGCATCGGCTTTGCATTATTATCAACTCATACTAATTCGATATGAAGCTTTGTGACCCTCATTTTTGTTTGAAAGCGAGTGTTGACTGAGTAATATCCAATAAAAAAACAAATTATAGTACCTTTTAATTCAGTAAGAACTTCCGTTCGCTCTTCCATTGGAGCAGGTTCTATGTGGTCATTGATGACTTCCTCTTCACCATTTTCACCAGTTGAGGCAGATGGAACACTGGGAATTACTAGATTAACAGAATCTGATGCTATCCCTTTCCTTTTCTTCTTACTCTTGTCTTTACCTCTTAATCCATTTTCCTGCATCTCCCTCCCCACGGAGTCATCCTTTCTACTATTTGGAAGCACTTCCTTGCCAACTTCGGCGGCTTCTCTTGCATCACTTCCATTTTCAACCTTGTGTCTTTCCTTGGACACAGACTCCTGCAGAACTTCTCTAGGATGATCACTGCTTTGGCCATTTCCACCTTCCAAGCTCTGGCTTTTCTCACCTGCATCAGCTTGATGATCCTTTCCTACATTTGCAATATCTT
>LIEC01006297.1:0-21973 GCA_001925005.1 Drosera capensis
GGTAGAACCAGAGAATTTTCATGAGGGCGGAAAGAATTACATATAATTTCTATTTTATTGTTAAAATTAATGTTAGATTTTTATTTTGTCATAAATAATTATATGTAAGAAGATATTATGAAAATGCATGACACATGCATTTAAATTTTCTTTTTTTCAGTAAAGAGTATTCAAAAAATTTATGCATTTAAAATGGGACATCTCGAAAAATTGTTTCATTATGTTTTAGACGGAGGGAGTACTATATCATTAAATGAGAATTGAAATAAACAATTGAAAGTTAATAATTACAAGAAAATGATGGATGGAAAAATGATAAAAGAAGGTTAAAAAGAAATGGGAATATTTTGATAAAGGAAAAAAAAGGACCAAAAAAGAATGCAAAAGGACCTAAGATTGGGGTTCGAACGCAAGTTTTGGCACGTGAAGTGTCTACAACTGACCATTGAGCTATTCGGCGTTCTTGAGAAATAGACGTCCCACTATACCCTCAACCGAACCATGAAGCCCCCTAGTTCCGTACCTGTTCAACTCTTCTTATGCTTTAAGTTTTTCGCTTCTTGTTCGTCCACTGTCTTGGAGTCTGCATTGCTTACAATTTGGCTATTTTTTGTCTTTCTGATTTTCTCCTGGAATATTTCCGTTCACCTGCTACTCAATAATTCATTTAATAGCCTGCTACTCTCTTACTCTATATTGGATCCAATATTGTTCTTCTTATCAAGACCTGATTTTCCTGCTGCATTTTCCCATCACATTTTGAGTCAGATACCTATGTTTTGTCGACGCACCGGCCTGAGATCTTGTATTGTATGTCCTGTCATTATATGCCTATCCTGGGTGCTGGACACAAACTGTGATCCTACCGCCCCGTCGGTGTTGTAGAACTGACACTAATGATAGTTTATGTCGTGTACGCGTCTTCTTGGTCAGGACATTTCAAGGGAGTATATATTTGCTTGTGCTGCCATGTGCTTCTAGTTTCTTTTTTATCTATGTGGAAAACGATGGTTCATTTTATTCTGCTTTGGCAAAGATGAACTAAACAATGACAGAATTGATAAAACAGAAATTGCTGGAATCATGATTAAGCTACATCTTCATCAGCAACTAAACAAAACTGTCCAAAAAAAAAAAAATGAAAAAAAAAATTACAACCCAAAAAAGAGAAAATCCTTCACATTAACACATTTGATTTGGCTTTTTTGATCTTCATTTGACAAATCAAAATTTTCAGTTCCGACGCTCTGGAGTATAGTGTGGGAGTTCTGGGCTAAAATGTGCCGAGACGACTCGCGAGTCGAGCAGCTCCATGATGGGCGTGAGGTTCACGCACCGTGGCACCTTGTACTGATTGATGGACGCACCACGCGAGATTGCGTAGTCCATGAGCTCCTCGAACGTCCCGTTCCTTACCACTCGGATCTCGAGCGGCCCAATGGACCCGCACTCGGCCCGGCCTTGACGATACACTGCATTCAACGATTCCTCAATCACATGGCAGCACTTGTCCAAGACATGGCGTGGTGGCCCTTTCGTCGGGTCTTCGACCATCAGCTCCCAGTAGATCACGTAATGACCCGGAATAGTCTTCGTGTCTGCGTAGCTTGTGTACTCGACAACCCTAGTCTTGTACTCCCTTAGGAGCTCTGATGCATTCTCAATGCCCCGTTGGAGCTCCGCCTCATCCGTCTTGTCGGAGTCAATGCTGAGAAGGACATTCTTGCGGCGGACGAAATGGAACTGCGGGGTGGAGTTGTGAAATCCAGTGACCCGGAGGATGTCCCCGACTCGGTACCTGTAGAGTCCAGCGTAGGTTGTGATCACGAGCTCATATTCTTTTCCCACCTCCACGTCGACCAGGTCGACGAGTCGTGGGGCAGAGTCACGGGCCGACCCGCCTGAGGAGTGGCCAACCGGGAGGAACTCAAAGTAGGCCATGTTAGGCATGATCGTGTAGGAGACTTCTGAGGGTTTGCACATCGGGTTCAGGTTGAGCCCGAAATAGCATTCCGATGAGGCATACATTGTGCAAGCGAGTGGCAGGCTGCCGCTATAGTAATCGAGGGTCGAGATGTATTGAGCCATTGCTCCGGTGACGATCACATCGAGGTACTTGGTGTTGGGCCAGATTCGGGTAATGATCCCTTCCCAATTCTCCTTGGAGCACTCTTTTTCAATGAGGTCCGCAAGTTCCTGGTTGGGCCTCATGGCATTGGCCATGCAAGATTTGAGGGCCGGGTCAGTGATCTTCGAGTTCAAGGTACCCATCCTGATGTCATTGGCCAACTGCTGCCAGTTGAGCTGGAGGAACTTGATGGCCCGTAGCAGGCCCGAAGCAAATACCGCCCCAAGACGGAGCACTTGTTTGCGCTCATAGAGCCCGCAGATCATTTGGGTATACATGCTCTGGAACGAATCGGCACATAGGATCGCCTCGTTTGGGCTGGTATAGACCATGTACGGGTCGTATGGGCGGGTCTTGAAGTGCTCACTCTTGTAATAGCTAGTCAGCACGGGTCGGGCCAGAAGCCCACCGGGCGTCTTGGTCTCTGACTTCACAAACAGAAAGTATAGCCCCTTTCCCTTGTCCAGCCCAGGCACATAACTGTATCACGAAGCAAAACAGAACCTTTATCAATAACTAATCCACAAAAATTAATCCGATGTGTTTAATATCTTTTGAACAGAAGTTCATAATACTATTTGCATATATGTATCTTACAGGTTCATGACAGGCATGAGGAGGCTGTAAAGCAGCTGCCGGCGATCCAGCTCTTCACGGATCGTCGGCATGAGCTTCCTCTCCCCGGCCGAAGTCCCCGAACTGGTCAGGAACTCCGAGATCGGGTGAGCGGACAGGATCGGCGACCGATCCCCATTGGCAATACGCTGGATCTCCGGCTGGAGATCCTCGTACATCGCCATCGGGATCTTCGCCTTGAACGTCTCCCTATCCGTGGCCCCGTTCAGCTTGTACCGACGTAGGTACTCCGTCTTGGCGTTCCTGCCTAGGATCTCGCCGAGCACCCTTTCCTGGACAGCATCAGCATGGCGGGTCATCTCTTCGATGAACCGCAATGCCTTTGCGTCCTTCTCGCAGGCTGGAGGACCGAGAGGGGATGAATCGATCGAGTCAACAGCCATCGAGGTGAATATTCTTACCAAAAAAAAATAAAAATAGATAGTTTGTTAAACTTTGTATGCTATGCTTTGGTTTGCGTTGGATGAGGAGATGTGGGAGAGTGAGAGCTGGTATTTATAGTGGAAAAATGAAAAAATAAAAGTGACGCGTTGGATGCCACGTAGGAGAGAGAAATGCGGGGGACAGAGTGGGGAGGGATGGCGGGTCTGGGTGGGGACAAGGAGGAGACAGTGACACGTGGAGGCGGAGGGGAGAGGGGGACACGTGGGACCGGTTGACTGGGTGGATGTGGGGATCAATCCGGTTCATGAACCGGCCGGGAACCGGGCGGCCGGGTTGGGAGGAAAGTGTTGGGGTTGGACAGCGACCCGGGGCCGGTTTACTAGGCAAATCGTGGGGGGAATGTTATCGTGTCTCGTGACAGTGATAGTCTCGTCTCCATTCTCTGTGGTCTGTTTGCTAGCGTTTGCTCGCTGATTTTACTTGGTCCTATTTTTATATGTAACGTGCAATATATGACCTCGTGATTGTTTGGTATCACTTATAGAAAAATAGAAATCATAATGAGGAACGATGTTTAAACAGTTCATGAGATGATGTTGTGATTGCTCAGTTCACGAAGTTCATACGTGAGAATGCTTGCAAGAGGCGGTGGTGTGGTGATAAGACAATTATATCAAATTCTGATCGTGGGTATCCTGATTGATTTTTGGAGTTAATCATAAATAAGAATTTAATAGATCGAATAATATATATATAAATTGGATTCAAACATTAATCTCGGATTCTATGAGAATAGAGTACGTAATGTTGTTCTCTTTTCTCTTCTTCACTAAATAGAGGCAACATAACTTGTCTCAATGTTTTAGAACGACGACCATTCAAAGCATACACATAATTTCAAGTCTCAATTAGAGAAGCAAGCTATGGATTTTATGTCTATAGAAACCAAAATTGACTACACAAAAGCGAGAAATCGATGTCAAACAAAGATCTAATAAGCTAACGACTTCTCAATTGCGTGAGATATCAGGGGATTATTTTGCTTTTTGATTTGATTTTTTTCTGTGTTGTGGAGTTATCGTCACGTTTTCTTTTTGTTGTTTGATTCGGACCACTTTCCAGGAAGTTGTGTGGGAGACTATCTAATTAAGAATACCTCCCATTTTGGCTACAAAAATTCTTCTGGAGTTGCTGTGTGTCCCATATGATAGTTTAATTTGTAGCAGTAACAAAGATAACCCGTAAGTGACAATTTTACCCTCAGCATATATATTATCCTTGTGTTTTTTCGATAGGGAACAATCTCTATTAATAAAACAAGGATTAGACTATCCATCTCGTTTTTTCTAGATTCTGTTTATAAGGAAGATATTTGAGTTGGTGATATTGTTTGTATGAGTTTCTTAATGGTCAAATGTTATCTATGACAATTAGAGGGATTCGGATCCTTTATTGTGATGATCATTGATTCGGATCCCCTATTGTGCTGTTGCAACAACCGGATGAATCCTATGGTAGCATGTACCCTAAAACACGAGGGCAAGGAGGAAAACTGCACCCCGAAACATTCGTAAGAATGGACGTTATCATTTGTTGTCTTTTTTTATCGTTCTTATATCGTATTCTCCAAAATATTCTTATCTTACATCTGTCACCATTTGGATCAAACCGGACCTAAACCGCATTATGAAGTAGCTTAACTATACTTGGGATAAAAGAGAAACGTCTAAGCGTAAGCTAGTATGATTGTTTCGTCCAAATTCAAGTTATGTTGCATGAGTGATGTCTGTTTTTTGTAATTACAAGGCACTTACTAGTTATGTACCATCAAGCTAGTTATGCATCTAAAGAATTGTTTGGATATATATGCATTTGAATGGTAGCATTTGCACGAGTCATATGTCATACTAAGGGCTCGGTTGAGTTAATATAAATCCATCATCCCCGAGAAGTATTGACAATAATCATTTTACTGTGAACATTTGAAAATTCTCTAATTATCTTATTAGTTGATTTTTCGTTAAGTCTTATTTTTATACTAGTAACTACTGAAATCTAATGAACGATAAGGATAGTGTTAAAAAAGATGACTAACTTATCTCATCCAATTAATCAGCGGAAGTTACATTTATACTAGCTACAAGATGGAATAGTAAAAACTAATAGGTCAACTTAGATGAGCTCTTTTGTAATTAACTATATTTATTTATAAAAGAACTTGTCAAGTGAAATTATTTTAATAATAAATCGTTTTTTCTAATTGTGAGATCATCGGCTTGCCGACGACCTAGTTTGAATGACCAGCGAACTTTTTAACTACCCACTATCCTGACTGACAAAAGGATTATATTAGAATTAAAAAATAATTTTGCTCTAGCACACTGAAGCATAGATTTCCACATTGTAAATTTGTAATTCTATTTAGAAAAAATCTAGTGCAGACATAATTTTTTTTACGCGTGTATCGATGTAAAATTTAATATATACATAACAACGTTTAAATATAATTTTTTATAAATTTATCGTGAAACATAAATGATTGTATAATTTATTTATTTCAATCTAATATATATTACGGGATGATCAAATATAATTTAATATAAAAATAAAATTTATATTTATATATAAAATAATATAAAATATATTCATGAAACATGAAGTACATATGAGCTCGTGGTAATTGTACGAATAACGTGGAACAACTCTTCCCCATATGCTCCGTAAATGCATGAAACATTGTGCATGTCATGTCCCCCATGCATCTATACGTGACTTAATGATCAGCAGTTTATTTCAAAAAAAAAAAAAAAGAAGAAGAAGAAGAAGAACATGAAGAAGAAGAAAAATCAATAAATCACAAAAATATCTATGTTCACACCCAATTTACACTGTAGGTAGTGAAGTAGTAGTATACTATTATTATGATTTATGAAATTAATTATATGATCTTATGTGACAGTGATTATTTATACCAAAAGGAGAAAACCATAGTTTTGAAAGTTGTGTATGTTGATTTCTTCATCATCCGCTTTTTATGTACCAACATATCTGTAAAGCGAAATGTAATAAGCATGTCGAATCTTTCAACCCTGTGATATTGTCATCTGTAAACCGCGTAAGATATAAAGGATAGATATATCCTGATATGATGTGTGCATAAAAAAATTAGCGCATGTTGTGAGATTATTATACATTTTTGGATTATGACCAAGTCAAACGAATATTCGTGCAATTTTATCTGATCCTAATGACAATTTAGATAAGATTAATCACCAAACAACTTTCTTGATTATATATAAACACTTAGGTGGGTCCAAACTTGATCATTTTAGAGAACTTGTATTTCTCGTGCAAGAGATCAATGAAAAGACAACAAAGGCCACATTGCATGTCTTGCTTTAATTTGTTGTTGTACCAAAAACACGGAATTTTTGGACTAATCTGAGTCCGAGTAATAAGTGGTTATCTAGTCACCAAAAAATTTAAGAGTTGACAATATGTCGATGGAAAAGTTTCTGATTATAATGTTGACAAGTCCAGTGAGAGTCGAAATACACCGTACTAATACATTCACAAATCATATAATGTTTTATTTTTCTGATCACATGAAATTATCAAACGATCGATGTTATATTTGAAGGCAAAGAAATTGACCATCGGTGGCCTGCGAAACATTACGAACATCCGTTTCGATAGTCATTTTTTTATTATTTCTCTTCTCATCTATTAATTCATGTAAATTAGATTGCGTTCATTAAAAATTAATGGATAAATGAGAGTTGATAATTTCGCATAAAAATAATTTTCTTTTAATAATATTATTTTATTTTGTTTTATAAAGGATGAGGCACGTGCAACAATGCAAATGCAAATGGATCGAATTCACGTGTGAAACAAAGCCAGCCCTGGGAATTTCCGGGTCCCTTCGATTCGCGCGTTTGACTTGACTTGAAGTGAAGATTATTATGCTCACACGCACATACCAAATCATGATGAGAAAAAAAAAACTCTTTTGTCGTAACAATGGTCGACAATCGTTTTACCTGTCTTTTGACTGGTCTTCCCCCATAAGTTTTCAACAGTCAAGAAACAAATATCAAATCACGTAACCGATGTCCTTGGTCGTTATTTTCACACTCTGAAACAACCTGAACTTAATGTTATACCTAACGAAATGTATAGGGTGATATCAGATCCCAGATGATCATATGATAGGACGAATGATTTTATCATCATTAAATCAATTTTTCTTGACATATAAAAATAATGTAATTAGTTTCGATGAATTACAAATAATATACATGTAGAAGTCGCTCTAGTACTTGGTTCTTGTCGAGTGAGAATGAAGTGAGGACAAATGTTCAAACTTAATTAAGTTGGTAATGATATTTACTAGCTTGCATAGATGGCGATGGAGAATGAGATGATATGTGGCGACTTGGACTATGAGGGTGACAATGTTGCTATCTCGATGAAATATTCCTTTGCTTTAATTAATTAATTGTGTTATCACTTATCATTAAAGGTACATTAATAGCATTAGGCTTTTAATTGACGATCCATCAATAGATGTTCCTACCATCCGCAACATTATTTGCGGGGTTTTGAGGTCGAATATGAACCCAAATACTCGCCATTCATAGATCGACGTTTGTAGAGATCGAGAAACAACAACCACCACCCTCAAATAAGTTTAGAGTATGAGAAAAAGGAGATGTATATAGATTCACATCTATTATGCACAATAATTTTGCAAGGCGTAGACATAGGGTTATATATTAGAGTGTTAATTATCAAATAGTCGTTTTTTTAGAACTTATTTACCATTTGTTCACATCTTATTTCATCAATTATCAATTAATCACTTTGAATATTCTTGATTTTTATTTCATTATATTAAATCTGATTCTTTACAATTATATTAGTTTTCAATCGCCAAGTTTTCTCACCCAATCCGAGAATCAATCAATTGACTCCTCTCTCTTCTATAATTTCTTCGCTCGCTGGCCATCTCATTTTTTCTTTATCATCATCACCACATATCTTCGATCTCCATCAGTAAGTGCACATTTCTATCCTCATCTCTGTTCAATTTCAACCGTCAATCTCATTTCCTTCGTGACATCATCATCACAGGACCATCGAAGACGAACAAAGAAGCTGCAGCCGCTATGCAGAAGGAAGAAAAGAAGAAAAAAGAGACGACGTTCATGATCGATTGTCGAAGTCGATGGAGGACAAGATCCTCCTGAAGTTCTTATCGGAGAGAATCAAGGTCGACGATAAGGCCGATGCACTTGGGGATTCGATCACGAGGGTGAAGGGTGGTGATGAGGGTGGAGGGAGAGAGAGAGAGGCGGAGGTGGTGGTGCGAAGGATCGAGGAGAGCACTGTCGAATCCGATGATGACGAACTATCAATTCCAACAACGTATTATTGGCTTCGACGGGCGTATTGTGGACTCTGACGGTGGTTGCACTGTTGGCGACAATGGTGATGACGATCTCTTAAAGATTATAATTCACGAAGCACGTTGTATGTTGTTTTTGGTATACTGTTTTTTGTTTTGGCATCCGACGCACTGTTTTTCTCATTCGACAATATAGTATCCACTCTAACAACGTATTCTCCATTCCGACAACATACTATCGGTTCTGATAATACATTGTTGACTCCGATATCTGTCCGTTTCGACGATGTATTGTAGGTTTCGATGACGAATTCACTGTTAGATAGGATTTCTGAGGATATTGTTTATAATTATTATGTCTTTAATTAAAAATTATACATATTCTTTTTTGTGATTAGAATAGTAAGGATTAGAATCTTGTGAATTGATTTTAAATAAGATATGATTAAATATGATTAGTATATTAATTAATTAATTGATAAAAAAAATCTTAACTGTGACTAATTTATGAATAAGATTGAAAAAAATTAACAAATGATACTTATCTCTATATCATAAGATTGTATCAATATAGGAGTGTGTTATAGATCGATAAGTGTGAACTCATGCACGAACTTTTATTGGTTATAATTAATATTTGCTTGCTTGCATCGATGCTGATGGCCATAACGACAATTAGGATCAAGATAGGTAATATTATAGGTTTATTATGATAAAAAAATTCCTTGCATTTATGGATTGTGCTATGATCATTGGAGGTACATCATTGAATATATCCATTAAAAACAAAGAGAATGTAAATTTCTTTATTGGAATTGACACTCGTCCTTATTCTTGGGGGTTGCAACGACATTCTTGTTAATTGCATTTGACCAATTAATACGTTATCATGTTATAGTTGTGATTATCGTCTTGCTTTCAATGTACCTGCACAACCAAGCCAACTCAAGTACAAAGCATGTGGATCAATTATCGAATGAAAAAGAAAGAAAACTACACCATCCATCGTACTGATCTATTTCCGAGGATAAAACGTTACTCCACATGATAACTTAGACTATTCAACACATATTGTAATGTGTTTTCTTTTACTATTTCATCATATAATATCACAACTTTTTTTTTGTCTAAAACCAAAAAAGCATTATTGAACACTCGTTTTTTATATTTCTTGGTTGTTTTAAAAAAATATTACTTGACTATCACTCGACATTTCTTTGTATTTTATCAAATTATTTGATAATTCTCGTTATAATATGAAGTGAAAAAAAATGATGACATGAAAGTGAAACAAATTTTCAGATTCAAAACTCAAGAAAATATAATCCAATCGTAAAAACATAATAAAAAAAATCTTTTTAAATTATAAATCATTTTATGATTTTGTCATATAATCGATGTGATAAAACTCTATATAATAACAAAGATTCATATAGGCATAAAACCCTGATGCGAATACATAATATCAATAATCAAACTTACCTGGGACTCATTTAGAAAAAACTTACCTGGGACAAACCCGTAACTTTATTTTGGTCAACACAAACCATCCAAGTAATTTTTGCTCTAAGCTAAAGAACTGAAATTAACCGTTTCCTTATCTCCATACGTCGCCGTTTCAACCACAACATTTTCGCCCTCGCCCACAGAGCTCGTTCGCCGGCGGCGGCGATTTTCCCATGGCGACCATCGCCGCCTCATTCCCCGCCGCGTTTGGCTCTCCGCCGCCGCGGCAGATTGCCGGAACCCTAGTCTCATCTCCTCAGCCTCCCACTATTCTCCGATTCAACGCCAGACAACCTAAAGCAGTTGTCGTATCGGCTTCATCGTCGTCGTTTAGCGGCGATTATAGGTCGCAGGCCAAGGTTTGCGACATCGCTGATTGAGTTTGATTAGTAGCTAAAGTTGATTCAGTTGTGTGATTAAGTGACTACTGTGTTGGTTGTAGATTTGATGTTGTTTGTGCTTGAAATTGATGGGGATTGAGGTTTTGGTGGTGTGAGTTTTGTTGGGGTTGATAGTGGTTTGAAAAATAGTGATAATATGAATTAGAAATAACACTAGTAATGACTGCCGGAAACAAGCACAATCATCTAGATATCCTCGTCATAGATAGGGCTGGGGAGAGCGAGATGTATCAAGTCTTAGCCTTGGCCTTGTTGTGGGCAATAAAGAGATTGTTTGATGATGCCCTGACAAAGCATGACTAGTAATGAACACTAGAAGCAGGAAACGAAAATAATGGATTAACAATCATCGAAAATCTTATGCATTGGGAAAACAAAAGACAGAAACATAAAATCTCTAATTTAGTTGCCTAAATATCTAATTTTGTTGCCTATGTTCTGGTTCAATGTATTGAAAAGCTGAGAAGTTTAGAAAACATTTTTTGTTTCTGAATTCGGAGAGAGAGGAGGGAGGGAGGGAGTCTGAAAAATGGGTATCCGAGCTAGATTCTGAGAAGCATGGAACGCCTTGCCTTTGCTATTGACTTGGTGGCAGCTTGTGCGATGTCATTTGAGGGTTCCATATGAGTGGCTCAGTAGAATAAGTGATGTGATTGCCTATCTGCATGACGGATCGGAATCATGAAACCATGGAAGTTTGAACTTTTGTGTTGGGATGATGAAGTTGGGAAGAAGTGGAGAGTTGGTTGGGATACTTGATTGAATGTCATGCTCAGTAGAAAGCTCTGGTTTTGTGTGTGATTGTTTTGTGAGTACTTCAAATCGTTGTACTATGTTGCATTTGAGTTACCTGTTAAATACCACAATAGTGGGGGACTGATATGTTTTTCTGAGGACTATGTTACGGGCTTTGAACTACGTTTTCTGTTCTGCTGATATTGTCCTGTTGTTTTAATCTTTACTCAACCACAGTGGTGACCATGATATATGGTTTATCTGCCCATTCTTACAGAATTCAGTTCTCTTAGATCTTATCCAAGAGATTGAACCACTGGATGTCAGCATCATTCAAAAAGATGCCGCACCTTCTACTGTCGATGCAATGAAGAGGACTATCTCAGGCATGCTGGGCTTGCTTCCTTCTAATCAATTTCAAGTACTTATCGAGGCATTGTGGGAACCCCTTTCCAAATTGTTGGTATCATCGATGATGACTGGGTACTTACAAATCCACTTTACTTAATAAATAACCACCTCATTTCTTATTTATGTAAATTCATTTGCAGATTATTGCTGTTGCAGCTTCTGTTTCATTGTGGTTTTCTGGATGATTTTTTTCACCCTAATTGTGGAAGCAACTTCCGTGAGCAGGACCACGCTTTGGAAAACTGCAATTTCTCTGTTGTTTTTCAAGTGGGCTGTACCTGCTTTTCTGATTGCAGGTAGTATCTTAGTTGAAGAAGCTTCTAGTGCAAAGCTATATCGATATGAAACAAAGGCAAAAACGAATTTATTCTTTTGAGATCTGTGACTCCATTAGAAAATAATGAGAAAAATATAAGGAGTATAGTGATTAAATAATAAATATACGCTGCATAGCATTCAGAACACCAGAACCAGCCATGTGAAGAATTAAGTAAATAGGAGTTAAGAGATTCGATGAGAAATTATGAATTATTTGACAAAGACATGCTGTCGGTTTCCACAGTTAAAACCATCGAATTTCAGATGCAAAGAAAGATGACAGCAGTTCATGTTCATGTTTTGTGTGGAAGTCAACTGAAATACGGCCCTATAATATAGCACTTTTCGTTTTGGTTTTGCTTGGAATGCCATACAACAGCAGGAAATCCTTGTTTTCTACCGGTGACAGTACATAGTTGAAGTTCTCATCTACGTGCATTTCTGCAGGTATACACTACGAAATGCCGAATATAGGCTTTGCCTGGAAAGGAACTTTGACATTCAAGGAGAGAATGGTGAGTGTCAGAATCAGGAGAATCAGGAGGCTTCGGAGCTTGACATGCAACAAATGATAGATGATGGCGACATAAAAATTCAAGTACCTCGCAAAGAGGCGGCCTCCCTTGACGCTCAGAAAGTCATAGAAAGCTCATCAGAATATTTTGGGGAATTGACTCCTGAAACTAGGAGATACATTCTCGACTTGCAGTCTAAAATAGCTTCTGCCAAGAAGGTATGATATTCGCCTTTGCTTTCACTCACTGTGTTTCTTATGGATAAATTCGATGGCTGATCGAATTCTTTTGAATACTTAAACTTGCCACGTTTGAATATAATTGCGTTTTTTGTTAGGATTGTGGGATATATTTTTCAAGGGAGCTTGAGTGGTGTAAACATGCAGCCAGCTGTAGGTGTTAGATTTTCATATATTAACCCGCAGTTTAGCCCCAAAGGCGTACCCTATATAGTCACGTTACTATTTTTTTTTTCTTTTTGGAAATATTCCTTCATCAGCACTTCCTTTAGATCTATACCTTGCTCTACTAGCTGTGCGTGACATGATGTGAAGTTTTTTATTCTTTGGAGACCCTTACTGTTGATCATTATATTGTGTTTTTTTTTTTATGTTGTTGCTGTTGCTGCTGCTGTTATTGAAATATCCATCTTTAACAGAGATTTCTTCCATGGGCACCCAAGTTACCTGTGGTTGGGGGCTATGTCAGGTCGAAGTAGGATGCACTAAAATGGATAAAAGTATATTATTAATCTCTTTTGATGTGGACTCTGTCGGGTGTTACCTTGATGTTCTCCTGCTTTTTGTTGCCCAACATCTAGTTCCTGTTTTGGTTTCTCAGTTTTTTTTTCTATTACTAACAGTTCCCTTCTCGACGGTCCTCTATTTAATTTATCTTTGTGCGCACACATGCGTTCTTTTCCCATAAGCTATGTGTTTTCCTAGATGGATTCTCATATTTTGCATGATTTTTATTGATAGGAACTTTATGAAATCAAGAGGAAAATTGCTGCTCTTCAGATGCAACAGTTTGCAGGGGAGGAAAAGAATGATTTACTGGATTATTTGCGGTCTCTGCAGCCAGAGAAGGTTTGAATTCCTCATACTTACAAGGCTACAATTTTGATTTAGCACAGAATCATCTCTTGCAACGAAATTTAAGACAAAATGTTGAAGATAGAGAACTGCACCATTAATATGCAGCAGACTAGCAGTGGAAAATGTCTGAGTAGAACACAACTTGTTCTCAATTTGGGGTTCTTGTTCATCCTCTTCTTCATAAATGATAAAGAATTATTCTGTTAGTATTTTCATCGATTTTATATGGGAACAAAAAGCTGGACCATCCTGTAGCTATTCTTCCTATAATCCTAAGAGTTCCTAAATGAGGATACTGACGTTGCAGTAAACTGTTCATTTGCAAGTAGGCTGCTATATACACATTCTCGTCAATTTTGGGTATGCCAGTATTATAGAACGTTGCAGTTGTTTTTTCTTACTGGTTTTTGTTTTATGACTTCAATAGTCTTTCTCGATATAGGTGGCGGAGCTGTCAGAACCAGCTTCTCCTGAACTAAAAGAGACTATACATTCTGTTGTTCATGGTCTCCTAGCTACCCTGTCCCCGAAGATGCATTCTAAAGCTCATCCTCCCTCTGACATGAATGCCGATGGAGCTCTGAGTGCTGGAAATGAGGAATGCCCTGAACTTGTGGAGGACACCTCTCTTCGTTTTCAGCCCATGATCTCTTTATCCCGGGACTATTTAGCTCGACTATTGTTCTGGTGAGATACCCTGCTTTCTGCTGGGGCTTGGTGCGTTTGTTTCTTGACTGCTTTTTCCTGAAAAAATTGAACATTTTGGAAGTGTTCCTTCCTTGGTCCTCTTTGCTTCTTGGTGAATCTGCTTTCCAAAATTGTGTACGTGTTCTTGCCTTCGTGATATTTAAAGTGCAGAAGAGCTTTTCTCGTATGTGAACTAAATCCTAATTGGAAGAACAAAGACGACAAACAACAAAGGGAAACCATAATGAGTAAAGAAACTGATGTAGCTCCATGACGTACAATGCAACTGATCGCACTCGATCCTAGCTATTACTGTATCATTTTTGAGCTGTTGCACCAAGATCAGACCCCATAGTTCGCAAAGCCTTTCTGTTCTTCGCTTATGTTGCTGTGTTTATTTTTGTCCTTTCATTTATAACTATCAATACATATCGACATGGGTTGATTTGATTGTATAGATCCTCATTTACATTACTCATTTGCAAAACTTACCTTCGCCAAGTTCTGATACATGATTTGCATCTTCTTTCCTCCTGTATCCTTCTCGTCTTGTCTCCTTTGTTTTGCATGAACTCGAAGCTCGATGTTTGTGCTGGAATTGGTATGCTTTTGATAACTTGCCTTGGTTCTCATCCTGTGTTACTTCTGCATTTGCAAAGGTCGATGTTGCTGGGACACTACCTCAGAGGGCTCGAGTATCGAATTGAGTTGATGGAGCTTCTTTCCTTATCGAGTAACGCTGAAGATGATGCCTACGGAGGAGAGCAAGTGGCCTAAAGTCATCTTGTGATTGTGAATGCGTGAAAGAAGTCCTGTAAATTGCGCTGATATGAGAATGGAGTCGTGCCCTTGTTCATAAACAAGTTATTCGCTATCTTATTTATTTCGCAACTTTGAGTTGTTTTCTTTAAATTAGCTTCACTATCTATGTGAGATACAATAGGAGGCATGAAATACATGATCTTTTTTGCCTCTAGTCACCGTTGTTTTCCACAAGTTTTTTTTGTTGAAGGGAAAATGATATTTAATTTTCTTAAATTATTATGTCGTGACAGATGATCCTTACGAAATTTATAATAATGTTAGTAATTTTTTTGAGATTGATAAATTATGAAAATTGTTGTATTTTTTTGGGATGGGAGTAAGTTATTCTCTGTCCCATTATGCAGGAACCATTTGTTACAACTAGTGCTCCATCAGTATTATAGGTTGATTTCATGCGCTTATTAACAGGTGTGTCGGTTTATTTTGACATAGATGTAACATGGTCTAAAATCTTTATTGCATTTCCATCTTGCTTGTTTGGATATTTTTGGGCCTGTTTGATAGTGTTGAATTGTACATAGGGACAAATGATAATAGTCTTTTACAGATATGATATTTTGATTATACGTATATATCGGTGTGACTTTTGATTCGTATTATAGGATGTGTCAATATTATATTTCATAAAATTATCGTGAGATATTAAACATAATTTAACGTGTGCATTTCAACTCAATATTAAGGTCACAATTTTATAACATAGTTAAAAGTAACAATAAAAATTTTCAAAATACATATATTTTTAACATATAAAAAATTAAAATATTATATTTTCTTCTTTTCAAAATAAACATAATACTTATCTATTTTTTATGTCTCATAATAATTATAATATTTTATTAAAAAATTTTTAATATAAAAAACCTAAAGTCAACGAAACTCAACTAATATGTTTTTTTCATAATTAACTGTCCCCATTCTCATAAGAAAATATTACATATTTATGTTGGACGAGGGGAGCGGTAAAAAGCCATCTGTATTGTCCATAAAAAAACCACACGAACAATCGAAACAATGAGGAATGTCCTCTCCTCATCTTCTCACCCAAACCCTAACCACTCTCCAACGGCTCCTCCAAGGCCGAATTTCCCCATCTTTACTCCACCAATTCCACGCCCAAATCCTCCTCCTCGGCGCACACCAAGACAACCTCATCTCAACCCGCCTCATCAACCATTACCCACCTCACATCTCCCTCAAAATACTCGAAAATCTTAAATCACCCAATATCCTCCCATTCAATGCAATAATCAAAGGGTTTTCGGAACTGGGTATGTGTGAAAAAGGGATGATTTTGTACAGGGAACTGAAACGGAGAGGAGGGGATTTGAGGGCGAATAATTTTACGATTTGTAATGTGATGAAGGGGTGTGGTGGGGAGAGATGGGCTTTGAGGCAGGTGCATTGTGAGGTGGTGAAATTAGGGTTTGGGGGAGATGTTTATGTGGGGAATGGGTTGGTGAGTGGGTATGTGAAGGTGGGTGCGGAGGGGTTGGGGGATGCACAGAAGGTGTTCGATGAAATGCCTGAGAGAGGGTTGGTGGTGGGATGGAGTTGTTTGATTGGGGGGTGTGCGAGGGGTGGGGAGAGTGAGGTTGGGTTAATGTTGTTTTTGAGGATGGTGAGGTGGGAAGGTGTGAGGCCGGATGAGGGGACATTGGTTAGTGTTCTTTCGGCTTGTGCAGGGCTTGGGATGGAAGGGGTCGAACAATGGGTGACAGTGTTGTCCGGGGAGGGTGACGATGATTATGTTAATGTGGTTCTTTGTTATTTGTATGGGAAACTGGGTTTGGCGGACAAGAGTCGGAAGTGCTTTGATAGGATGGGTGTAACTGGGAAGAGAAGTGTTGTGGCTTGGAACACCATGATTACTGTGTATGTTCAGAATGGTTGTACCTCGGAGGCTTTGGGACTTTTTCGCTTGATGGTGCATGACCGGTGTATCAGGCCGAATCATGTTACTATGGTGAGTGTTCTTTCTGCTTGTGCTGAAACCGGTGATACAGATCTTGGCATATCGGTGCATGAGCATATTGAGCTTAATGGGCGTAAGGATGTTATAAAAAATAACTCGTTTCTTGCTACTGCCCTGATCAACATGTATAGCAAATGTGGTCATTTGAGGAGGGCAAAGGATGTTTTTGAAAGCATGGTCACCAAAGATGTCGGAGCTATCAATGCAATGATCATGGGTCTTGCTGAAAATGGTAAAGGTGATGAAGCATTGAGGCATTTCCTTAAAATGCAGGATTTGGGAGTAAATCCCAATCACGGAACTTTCTTGGCCGTTCTATGTGCATGCTGTCATTCGGGTATGCTAGAGCAAGGGCGCCAGATTTTCAAGGGCATGAAATCTCGTTTCTCTATTCAACCTCAATTGGAACACTATGCTTGTTACATTGATCTCCTTTCTCGTTTTGGACTCATCGAAGAAGCTCTCAAGGTAGTGGCTTCTATGCCCTTTAGACCCAATTGTTATGTGTGGAGTGCTCTACTTGGTGGCTGCTTACTCCACTCGAGGTTAGAATTCGTTCAAGAAATGTCTAGAAGACTTGTCGAAGTGGAGCCTAAAAATTCTGCGGGATATGTGCTGTTGTCCAATGCATTGGCTCTTGAATCTCGTTGGAGTGATGTTTCAGCTCTTAGATCGGCCATGAAGGACGCGAGGGTAAAGAAGCAGCGTGGTTCTAGTTGGATCAGCATCGATGGTGCTCTGCATGAATTTATTGCAGGGCCACCTTCACATCCTGAAATTGACAACATCTGTCTTATGTTGGGTGGCTTGGTCAAACAAATGATGCTGTCAAGTGCACCATAGGGGAGTGACTCCATGCTGTCGGACTGACAACATCTGTTTCATTATCGATGTCCCAAGTATAATATCTCATGATCTGGGCATTTGAGTTAAATATCAAAAGGATAAAGAAGCTGTCTATGCCCATTTAAGGTTGGCTGATTTTTCTATGAGACGGGTGGGCAGTAATCCATATACAATAGTTCGTCTGTATAGGCCGAATGTGGTGATATTATATTAAGATGCTCCGTCAAGAGAGGGTGATCGGCTCTTACCTTGGTCCCTGTTGGACTCTTTTGCATTAAAAGAACTTTGCTGGATCTTGCTGTTGAGCACCAGCCTGAAAGGTAACAGGAGATTATGTTTGATGTTTAATCCCCCTCTTGCTACCACTACTTGTTTAATTACTCGGTACTCAGCTATAACGTTATGCATGAGAGAACACTCGCTTGTATTGACAGATAAAACTGGCAATGCCCCTCTGCTACTTTAAAGTCTGTATTTCTCATGATACATTTAAACGAGTTTCTAATGTGCACATTATTTTGTAGTATACTAATTGTCATCATTTCTTTAGTTAAGTTCTGATTCCAGCAAATACGAGGTTATTTAATTAAGTGGCTTGAGTAACAAGCTCTTTGGTTCTTTTGATTATGCTATTTTCTTTTGACGTAAGTTCCTTTTACTTGCAGGAATTATGTTTGTAGTGAATCAATGCAATACTCGGATGGGAAAGTGCAGCGTTCGCTGAACTCAGGTATCTCTTCCCTGTTCTCTCGATCATAATACTAGCCTTTGCATGAAAGCTGTGGAGTGTTCAATTCAATTCCGTCAGACTTATGGGTGGATTTCTCTTGTTAAGGGGACATTTCTTTTCTTTTTGGATTGTGGTATTTCTTTTTAGATTGTAGGATTTATGTGAGGGTATCTGTACTTTTGTCGATCTATAGTTTGATTTATTTGGATCCGTTTGACATTCCTCGTTGCAATGTGAATTCTAATCTACTGAAGTTGCCAACTGAGGCAATAGCAAATAAACTATACTTAGATACCAAGCCAGTAATGAAATATGTGAAGAAAAATTTTGGGGAGTGGCTGTAATGAAGAAAAATTGGAAGTGCAATGAAACTTAACGTGTTGATCACCACTTTTTGGGTTTCTCATGACACGCACTTTTCAGGTTGCAAGTTCAGTCGTACTTTCTTGTAACGAACAATAATATTTGGACTCCTCTGCTTTTGTCGCTGCTGGGTTGCATACTTTTATTTTGAGGTGGCTGATTATATTAGGCTGTTCTACATCTTCTGTTAGTGAAACGCATCAGGTTTGTTCAATTGCTTTGTTGCTTTCCCAGCAACCCTACTTCCATAAATTCTTGTTGGTTTCTTCTGCTATCTCTCGTTCCCTTGTTTCCTGTTTGTGTTTGCTTGTAACGAATTATCGTTGGAACTCAAAAGCACACCAACAGAAGCCTACGCTCTTTTCTTTTTATAATATAACAAGATGAAAGAAGAATCACGATATTAAATATTGTACTATCAAAACCTGAAAATAATGATCCCATACCGTTGGGCAGTACCATGTCTTCCCTTTGGATATGCTAGCTTGGATGCTGCTGTTCTATGCTCTCAGTATTGCTTGTTTGAGTAGCTAGCTTTATTACTTCAGCTTATATGCTACTGGGTGTATAAAATAGGAAGCTCACTTAATATGTTCTTTTGACATAGAGAACTTGCCTCGTCAGCAATGGCATGCAGGTTTTATTTTGTTTTTCATTCTGTAGTGATGAAGTTAAACATTTTTTTATTACTATGAAAATGACTTATTCAGTTATTGTTATGCCATCTTACAATGCCAATGCTCGTGCTATAATTACCTGAATTTGGATATATTCTTGAAATAGCAGCGGTTAAACAATCGACGGAAACAGAAAAAAGTATTCTCTTGTTTTGTATGTGGTTGAAGGTTGATTGCTTTCCTATGAAAATTTATCAGTGTCTTTACCCTTGGTTTACTTGTTTGAAGAAAACATTCGCGTTTCATCATACAGCAAGATGATTGCCAAACTATTGTGAAGCATTTATCTTGTCTCCAAGAGTATGTTTCATGATTACTACAAGAGAAAAATGGTGAAAATTTTCTTCAAAGGGCTTAAAGATGAGAGATTTCTTGTCTCAAGACTGTTTAAGTAGAAGGCTGTCGATATTTGATATTGCTGTTTTAATGGACTATGATCATGCCTGCATTCTCTTGCTCCTGAAGTAATGATAAAAAGATGAGAATGGATAGATTACAAATTACATTTTACACTCAACAATTGAACTTTTGCTATACGATGAGAAATAACGTCTCAGTTATCGTGCGCATCTCTGGTATCCTTCATCAGCATAATCAGGTTCACGTCAACTTCGACGGTCACCTGATCACCCATCTTGAAGCCCGTGTTTGCATTGTGGAGATGACTTAGTGAGAGAAGTTTACTACTGCCATTGCCATGAATTTCCTTTGCGTACCAACCACAAGCTGCAGGAGTAAAACCAAAAGGTGAAGAACTTCATTACTCAAATAACTTATTGAAATATACTGTACTGTTTAAACTCTTTACTATTTGATACTGTTTCTTTTTACCGTCTTAGTACTCTGAGGTTTATACTTTTTGTTTTAATGGACTATGATCATGCCTGCATTCTCTTGTTCCTGGCTGCTTCTCCATTTAACTTGTCATAGTTTCAGACTAACTTTCTAGAGTAAAACATTGTAAGAAGCTCTTGATCAAGTGTGAAAATATCATTGGTAAGTGGAGCATTTTGAAACGTATGTTTAGTTGAAAAAAAAAAAAAACTTCATTTCGGTAATAGTCAAACCTAATATTTTTTTGTTCGTTAACTTAAAATTGCAGGTGTCCTGGCTGTAATTCTTTAACCGGCTGTATAATTAATGGGACGGAGCAATATTTTTCTCCACTATTTAATGGAAGGAGGTCAGTGTCTTCTTTTATGCTAATAATTGTGCACATCTATCATGCGTATTTGCCATCCAATATAAAGCTAAATTAAAGGCCATTTCTTTTATGTTGTGGAGATGATCTCTGACTCTTGGGTGATGCCATTTGGTTCAATCAGTCGATAAATTATATATTACGTCTGTCCCACGAAAATTGAAAAATTGCGAAAACAAACAATGTTTTATCTATCCAAAAAATATTTTGAGGCCTTCTTTTATTATTGAACATTATAACTTCAAGATTTGTTTGGTCATTGTTCGAAATATACTATTTGAATTATCTGTAGTGTTACGTGAAAAAGTTTTAAAAATTATTATTTGTTGATCCGATAGATGATTCAAAACTCAATCAACCAGATTATTATGTGTTGCAACATTGTAATTTGTATCGGATTGAGATAATGATAATTGGTACAAAACTTGAATAGGAAAATCCACGTTTTCCCAGGACTTAGACTTCTTTCCTAACCTATACTCATGAGATGAGACCTATCATCGTTTTGAGCTATTATTGGTTATGTATAGCTAGCATTATTTGCATATCAATAATATGGATAAAATAAACAGTACCTATTACAATCATTTATGTTGTGACGTCTACCTTGGTTGATTAGCAAGCTAGATGTCTTTCTTTATTGTATGCTTGTTTAAATGATGAAGTATATGGGATAACCCATAGTTTTATTTCTTCTGGTGTTAACACTACGGGACATAAAACATTTTTGAAGTTTTCCATTGCGTGCGTGTGATGTGACCGTGGACAGCTGGTCGTCTAGCCAATGAGAAACATCTCATGTGATTGTTCTTGGACAAAATCAAATTAAGGAAACCATTCTTTAAAAATCACTTTCAATTTGCCCAGATATGTACTAGGAAGACCTAAAATATGCATGGTAAGTAGAGCCATCCATGTGAAAGCTTATTCGTTTAGGCTTCTTCATTGTGGATCTATTTAGGGTTGGATTGGGTTAAAATCCATACTCATCGTCTTAGGTTTTGCTGATTTATTATGTGATGTTTCTATCGAAAACGACAGAAGTGGCGGTTTTATTTCACCCATTCTAGGGTTTCCCTATCAAGACCTTTTTTAGGTGTGGAATCTGACACTGAGCATATACTATGA
>LIEC01006299.1:0-34641 GCA_001925005.1 Drosera capensis
GATGAAGGAAATGTTCGTGTTTAATCGAATTATCTTGTGCTGAAGTCTTGAAGATAATTAGTTTGATGCTCCATAGTTCCTCTTATATCAGAATAGTACATGATACTAAGGCCTTGTTGTTTTGTATCACCACGAATGATTCAAAAGCAATGGTGGTGTAATTGGATGGTCCATTTGCTCATGACCACTTGTTAACCCTCCTAAAGCAGATATATTGTCAAGCTTATTCTATGATAAAAACTCTTGTTTATTTAGTAAGAGTTTACGAAAGGCAATGTGCCCAGAATTAAACATATGACCCGGATATTTTTTTGTAGAAATAATTGATTGTCGACTTTTTCATTACTTTATAATTTGACAAAATCATGTCTAAAATGCAAGGAACTAATTAAATTTAATGATCAAATCATCATTTACAAGATAAAATGTAAAGGGCCAAATGCTTACATCTTTGGTACTGTCTTTCTCAAGGATAAGTTTGGTGATAAGTTGTCCATTTTCGAAGAAAAGCAAAATCTAGGATATCAACTGTATCTTTCTCTCATGCCCCATTCCAGTAACCCACCTGACGAAACTTTGAAAAAGCTGAAAATGCAATTTTTTCTTCATTCCAAAGAAACATTTAGTTAAAAAACTGACAATTTTTAAAATACATTTCAGATTTTTTAAATTTTTATATTAATATTTTATCATCTATCAAAGTTTATCTCTTATGATATCATTAATGTAAGTTGTAATTCTGTTTGTTTTTTCAGGTGAAGGAACAGTATAATTGTCCAAGAAAAGAATACGAAAAACGAAAAATACAAAAAACAAGACATGTGAGATCTTTCCTGGTGAGGGTTGTATTCTGTCCAATGCCAACAAGGAGATCAACCAATTTACAAACCACAAAAAAATTTCACTAATACAAATCAACTGCTACTTTTCTCAGAGCCAAAGTGCTCATGTCTCTCATCCATTTTCAAATCTTAGCCACACTGCACCCAAATTCAAATCAAAATCAGAGCTCTTGGATCCTTTGCAAATATCCCATATTGCGCCCATATGATATCTAGTGAAAAATTTGATGCAAGATTTGAGTTTTAGGAGCTAGGGTTCAGTTTTCTGAGGAACCCATCTCCAGATTCTGAAGATTAGACCCTTGGGTTGCTAGATTTGGGGGTTTAATGTTTGTGGGTCATGATATGGGAATGTGGGCTTTGATGGGTTTGGAATTGTGGTTGTGATTGAGGGTCAGTGTCATGTATTGATTATTGTTCTTTTCTTGGATTAGATTGAAAGTACAAAAGCATGTGAGGTAGTGTATTATTGTGCTGTGAAAACAGGCCAAGAGCGTTGCTGAAGCAGAATAGTGATCGGTTTTGTTGAAGTTTTGGCTTTATTGGTTTTTTTGTGTGGAACACAGTTGCCATGATCTCGTCTGTTTTCCCTAAAATTGTGGAGAAGGGTTTGGGATTGGGTTGTTGTGGATTTTGGTTTGTTGGGTGTGTATAGGATGTTGGAAAATGGCTGAAGGTACGGAAGAAATGCGATCTTTTGACCTTGACCCCGACATGGTCTGTGGCGACAGTTTTGACGATATTTGTCGTGATTTCCTTGATTGTTGAGCGACCGATTCATCGCCTTGGTCATGTGAGTGCTTGATTGACATATTGCTTTCTTCTACTTCAGTTTCTATTATTGAATGTAGGTGCTTGTGGTCTTCCTTTTCTGCACTTGTATTGAATGGATAGCAATCTATCCGTGTTGAGTGAATTCAAGCTGAGATACCCTGTGTGGTTAGGTGTTTGATGATTCCTTGAGCATGTGCAATGGAGTAGGCATTTGGCACGCTATATGTATAATATAGCAAATTTTCTATTTAATTCACTCCAATGCATGTGTTTTCAAGAGGCAAAAATTGGCTTTTGCTTGATGCTATAGCTAAATCCCATGCTATATGTGGCATTAGATTTGGCAATGCCATTCATGCAAATTGGTGATTGAAACCAAATGAAAAAAAAAAAGAGAAAAAAACCTATGTGGCTAAATCCTCACCTCTCATCAAATCATATTGTGAAATTATAACCATTTACCATTGAAGCGGAATTGGCAAATTATAGAAAATAACTGTATTGTCTTCTAGGAATTTCATGTTGAATCATAAAATATTCTTGTTAGAGGTTGATGAACTTGGTAATTCTTTGGCATGCTTCTTAGAATTCTCTTGTTGAGACTTGTTTGCTTCTGGATCATTCCTCCAGGATTGGATCTAGTTTCAGTGTTTGAAATATAGGAGTGAATCAAGATGGGCCATCCTAGTGCAGCAGAATCCCAATATTGGTCATTGTTCTGAGTTTTTATGTTGAGGTTGGGTCATCTCATATGTTCATTGGCATCTTGTTCTGTTTAGCATTGCTTGATTATCACTAGGCATTGGCTAATTTAGTTTGCCTAAGTTTGACATGATCTTGAACAAGATATGTGAAATTCTGGTTTTCCATTCTGTAAAGTTACCATCATTCATTTGTTTCAGTGGCTGAAGGAAACACATCGAAACCCTCTTCTGCAAACTGTGGAGAAGATGAAAGAAGGTATTGGAATCATGTCTATGATGCTAGAATATTCATGGCTGGTGCATGCCAGCCCAGACTTGGGCATGACATTTGCTAGTTACCTTTCTGGTCTTGTTATTTGATCTTTGTCATGGATGTGATTCTGCAGAGTTGATGCTGCTTGGTTTTATTTCTTTACTTCTGACCGCGACATCAAGCACCATATCCAACATTTGTATCGAGTCAAAATTCTATGATGGTGTATTTGCTCCATTTTCCCAAGGCGGAGATTGATGAACACCAAGATAACTACTCTGAAGGTCGTAACCTTTTGATGGGTTCCCGGACATACTGGAGAGTTCTAAGTGGATTGCTCCAGGACAAATGTGGAGAGGCATGTTTCATCTGTTACTGTTCATTGTTTAACTGGATCATAATTTATAACACACCCTCCTCTTGCCCCCCCCCCCTCCCCCTCCCCACAAACAATTTTTTGCATTTTTTCTTGGAATAAGGTCTGAGTTAATGGTGGCTGGATATTCTCAGGGTTATGAACCATTTTTTTTTCATATCAAGGACTTGAACAGCTGCATAGATTTATTTTCATCATGGCAGTGACACATATAACTTACAGCTGCTTGACAATGTTGCTGGCAATTGTGAAGGTCAGAAGCCCTTGCCTTTGATTGTACTGCTTCAGATATGCCTTGCTAGCATTTGATCAGTTTTTCTGCTTTCCCAAATTGTTTACCTTGAAGAAAAAAGAAAGATACATAGTTTTTTGCTGCTGACATTATCTAAAATATCAACCCCTTTTTATAGATTCAACGCCGGAGTGCTTGGGAAGATGAAGCTCGCGCTGACCGTCATGATGCATTGACAGGTAACGTCTAAGAAGATCTTGGAAATGATAGCTAGTGTTGAAAAATCATGCCGTAATTCAGATTTCAAAAGGGCTTTAAGAAACAAGACATTCAGTAAATACTCAACTTACTTTGCTTATTGGTCCTGTACGGTATATGTATGTGTTCCTCATTAGGGAGAACTTTTTTTCATTGCACTACCACGATTGGGATTCTTGAGTTGAAACTCTGCAAATATTGTGATCCTTAGATGTGACTTGGATAAGCGAATAGTGCTAAAATCGAGTAAATACCTGATAATTTTTTCTTTCCTTTTTTTTTTTTGGGGTCTAAATTCATAGAGATTACAAGGGAGTTGGTTACTCGAAGGCAATCAAGCTTTGTAAAGTTTCATGCATCAAATCCACTGTCCAAAAAACAAAATTTGGATTTGGGGAGTAAGCATCATTTTCCTTGTTGAACCTCTTTAACTTGATTACATCCATGAAACTTCTCTTGTATTATCCTGTCACATTTAATCATTACAATATTGGCTTCCTCTTGCATTATGATTTTGGAAAATCGGCAATATTCATGACCATACGAATCCTTTCTTTCTTTCTTTTTTTCCCTGTATGTTCATCTAGGCTTTAAATATGCTTCTTCCTCATAACGTAACCTTTTGAGGAGATATGGGGATTGTAGCTCATAGGATATAAACCATGACTACCGAAGTTGAATCAGTTGATTATAAATCATTTCCATGCACCTGTGTACGTGCTAGTCCATATAGGTGCCAGAGAACTGCATATAAAGCCAATAAAGTCATTCATTCATAGTGGTCACATACTCATGGTACTTGGACATTCTTAAAGGTTTAGGAGCTACCACTTAATTCAAATTGCCTTGGATAGTAATTTCAAGTTACGTAAATCTGAGTGCTGGGTCCCTAGAACTTTGTGGCTTTCCACTGTGGACAAATGACAAGTAAGAGGGAAGCCTGATGTATGGTCTTCTTCTATAAACTTTAAGGTGGAAGAGAATTATTTAATTGCTTGTTTAGAGAGACACCTTGGAAGTCATTTTGTGATTGAATGTTGGTTGACTATGATCATCATTGTCATCTCATCGTCGTCATCGTTGTTATGATTATCATCATGGCAAGTTTCTGTATGCAAATTTGCGCGTTGTGTCTAATGAACTTTTTGGTTTTAATGTATCTCAGACTTGTTTCTTCCGGCAATGTGGACATTCGGTTGCTCGGACAAACTATCTTACACTTCTTCGTAAGGGCTTCATCATGGTACTAGTATTAGTACACTCGGATAATGGAAATGATGTCTTTCCTTCCCCTTTCTACTGTGGCAAGCCTCGCATGTAAATATGATTGCTAGACATTATATTTGTGATTTATTTTGCTTCCTCTCAGTTTATGGATTCCCAAAATAAGGATAGGCCAAAGTTTGTGAACTTGTGTGGATTGTTGCATGAGCTGTTAGGATATGGTCTTTCTATTGTTGCGTTTATCTTATAAAAGGTTAGGCTGTGGTAATTTTGGTCAGCATGTTCATTCAACTCCTCATAGTCTGGTTTTAGACTCGATAAGATTCGGTTGGTTACTGCTGTTAGCTGTAAAACCCCGCATCAGATCATGATGGCAAGCACCTAAATTCTGAGTAGTGTCCTCAGTCCTTGGAATTCCTCACTCGAGCTCATGATCTTCCTGGTTTCCTCTGCTGAGCTCATTATCTTCGCAGTTTCCTCCGTCGAACTCATGATAGTCATCGTTTCCTCTGGTGAGCTCATTATACTCATAGTTTCCTCAGTTGAGCACATGATCTTCCTAGTTGCCTCTGGTGAGCACATAATCATCCTAGTCTCGTCATCTTCGTCTATATTATCGGCTTTCATGTCCTGCAACACACCATTCACATCCCTACCCTTTCGTGTGTTTTGATCAGCGCATGGTACATCTCTCTATCCACAGGAATTATCCTCTTCAGCGACTTGATAAATGATTCCAACCGTTCAACTTTACCCTTCTCACTAAGCCAATCAAGTATGCCTGTCACAGACCTGGGCATGAGCAACCATCCATCGTGCTCTTGCTGCAAGGCAAAGGCCTTATTCATGCACCGTAAAGCCTTCTTCATTTCCCCTTGGTTCACATACCCAGCCGCAATAATTTCCCAGCTATTTGGGACCGGCCTACCTCACTTCTCAATGATCTTCTCAAGGAATGCTTTGATATAATATTGTTCGTTCCATCAAGATTATAATATTCTGATCGAAAATATATACCGATATAAAATTTGACACGTGTAAGATGACGATCAAATATAAATTTTTTTATAAATTTGTCATTGTTATCAATGAGTATGTAAATTACGTATTTTAACATAATATATATTACGAAATGATCAGACGTGATTTCATATAAAAACGAGATTTGCATTCATGTATACACAATAATACAATATATATATATATTGCATTCTTCATGGAACAGTAGAAGTAATTTGTGGTTAGTCAGGAGCCATGTATAAAGATATGAAGATCGATAATTAAGCTTAAAATTTATTTTAACATTAATGAAAATAATAAAATTAATTTTATGTGAAATATCTATATTATGAGAAATGCCGATATTATACTATGAGAAATTTATGTGTGAAACGTGAATAGTTCAAGAGGCTTCATGGATTTGTGGTTAGTCGGACACTTCTTCAAATCAATAATAAAGATTAAAAACTCATTTTTGTATTAAACAAAAAAAAGATAATTTTAATCATAATCATTGATATTCACATCCAATGATACACATAACCTTATAAATGGTTAGCGATAAAATCTATTTTTCCATAGTTCAAGATGGGAGATTGTAATTTTTCCATTGGGGTATTACATGTATCTTTTGACACCAAGAAGCATATAAAGCACTACTAATAACAAATTTGGGAAAATAGCATGATTCTCAAAGATACGAGCCTAATTCAAGTCTACATTCTGAGAGTCTCATTTATTCAAATAGACATCTACATAAGCATTTTGTCGGAAATTTGTAAGGGAAATGTCATGACTCAAACTTATGATTATACAAGGACTATACTCTTGGGTCTAAATCAAAATCAATGAGAAAAGAACTCGAAAGCCGACTTCAAAAATTATATTTCTAATAACTGAAACATGATCAGAGAAAGGTTGAATTCATGTTCCACACCGAAATTTAACATGTCGTGCGTGGAATGGTTATTGAATCTAATTAACTAAATGATTTTTAAGGACTTGATTGAACATAGAGACAAACCGCGACAGGAAAAATAGTAATGTTCATAATCGTTGAAGAGCCCCGGCAAGAGTAGAGTCTGTTGGATGAAAAGATCATCCAAAACATATTACAGAACAACCCGAATCAGATATCAAGCGAACTAAAAGAAACTCAAAAGTCAAAAAAGGGATTATCATAAAGAGGAGGAATTTCAGTTGTATACGAGAAAAGCGAGGGTGGTAGAAACCAGGGCCAAAACAGTCCTAATTGAAGCGGAGCACGTCAAACTGTTGAGGTAAAGTATGAAGAAAAGGTGCAAAGCTACCGGCTCAAGGCAGGTTTCTCTCACGCATAAAGTTCTCGATCTTTGCCACATCTTCGGGGGTGTCGACACCGTGGGCGTCATGTTCAACCTTTATAACCTATATAACAAAAACTAAATATCAGACTGGTCCAGAATTGAGACGCAGAAGGAAAGAAATCATATGAATGACTTCCAACAGCTCTCCAGGTCAGCCAAGGGGGATAACTGAAAAACAACCAAACTGCAGGATTCGTACTTTATGATAGATGATAGGTCCTGAGAAGTTGACTTGAGCATGCTTAAGAAGCTGGTTTTGAGCTCAAAGTTAAGATCTCCAAACTAATTCTCAATTTAATTGCAGATTCTAAACTTATTTGCATGACCTGATGCATCATTGTGCTATGAGCTACAAGCCAAAAACTTATCATTCTGATCACTGGTCTAAGTACGCGTAGTCCAGCACAAGGAAGACTAGCTCAGAGAAAGTAAATGAATTTTTCCTCGTAAACACGGATTGGGATTTGGTTCAACAAGGTTCAGCCAAGATATGATTCGGTGTGGATGCACTTTGAAAGCAAAGATAACGTTACAAGTGAAACCACAGGTTTCCAAAGAAAACAATCATATAACACATTAGGAAAATTAAGGGTACCTTCATCTTGTAACCATTTTCAAGAACTTTAAGTTGCTCTAGATCTTCCTCCAGCTGCAATGGTGTTGGTGGTAACTCTGGGTATATTTTTAAGAAGTCCGAAGAGTAGCTCTGCATCAATATTAAATTGAAAGAGTGACAAGTGATATTAGAAAAGCAAGTGAAAGGCAACTGATGAACAGGACGAGATAGAATCATAGAAAGGCGAAACACGATATCTCAATCTGCTACCTGAATACCAAGATGTAGCAAATATGGAAATTTTGGGTTGACTTCGCCAGACCTGCAGCCACAAATCATAGTAAGCAAGCTAAAGTAAAAAGCACTAAAACATGAAATAAAAAAGAACAGAAAGCCGGAGAAGAAAATGTCATGGAGAACCAACTTGTTGTATGGGATAAGTCCCCTTGAGAAATAAATAGCATATCCACGATTGTCAACTACACATTTGACACGATTCGGGTCAAAGGCATCTTCTGGCTTCAATGATGTCACAGCGGTGCTGAAGACAGCATCAGCAGAAACCTGCACGAGTGACCAGATGATAATCATAGTATGATTATGCAGGGTGAGATAATGACACCAAGCCGACATAAGTTCACATTTCTAGATATCAAAATATGCAAAATACAAGTGGAAAAAGAAATGTCGACATGGATCCAGATAAAGAACACATGAAATGAAATAGGCAAACCTTCCTTAAACAAATGGAATTCTCATGCAGAAGTGTATTAACATCATTCAGTCCTCAGATAAGAGATTGCCAGTCATAGTGCTGTGAAAATTTGCGTTAGAGCTTCAGCAGCTTCTGTTCCTAATCAGTCTCGCTCAATCTGTTCTCCGGTGAAATTAAGTTTTGAGACTTGGATTTCAAAAAACAGTTGCTTTTTTACCTCTGCAATTTCAGCACTTATAAAATTTCTGCACCTCTTAATCCTTCTAACCACCACAGTAGAAACTTGTCCAACTTCTTACAAAACCTCCAAGACTTTCAGCAACTACTTAGTATCTTAAAAGATTCCGTCATCTCCTCTGGGCTTTACTCCAACATATGAAGATCACAAATGTTTTTTTCAACCTTTCTTTAGAAAGGAAAAAACTAAGCCTTATGCAAATCAACAAGAATCTGCACAAGAATTCAACAGGGAATTTCTAGCTTAAGACTAAAGGCAAAAGATGGAATGATTAAAGAACAAAAATAACCAGCAGAATATGAGAAGTTAAATTTACCTGAAGCGCTTTGACTACCCCATCTATAATTTCTGGTTCAATTAAAGGTTCGTCACCTTGAATATTGACCACAATGTCATACTTCTTTGCAAGCTTCTGAAGCGCTTCATTGCAACGCTCTGTACCTGTAAGTTTACGCTTCTGGCCAAATAAATTTCGAGCTGGAGCAATATAACTAGGAAATAATGATGAAATCAAACTAGCCACATGACAATGCTTGTTATAATCACAATCCAGTCAAAGATAAGTAGCCACAAAAGAAAAGTCAAGAGCTTACCATTTCGGCAGGATTCTGAAGTCATTATTACATCTGCGCCAAATCCTCGACAACATTCAGCAATCTTTTCATCATCCGTTGCAACAACTATAAGATTTAACGACCAAATTATACAAACAAGGAAACACCTCATGGGACACAACAAGAAATGTGGATATGGGCCATAACAAGAATCAGCACAGACTGCAAATAATTTGGTCAATCTAGATTGAAAGGCTCATGGTGAAAACTCCGCCCTGAACTCTTACCAAAATAGGTGATGCTTAAAATGCTGTATTACAGATTATACTTGGGGATAGCAAGTGATAATCTAGACTACTTATTGTTAAAAGTGTTCTTTTGAGTTTGCCATCTTGATTTGTCTAACATAACTGATCCGTCCTCTTCAGCGATTGTCACTGAATATTAAGCAAAAAGAGACGGAACATAAAGGAAAGAACATGATCTGATTGATCGACTGGGCAAATATCAGTGGCAATTACATTTAAGGTCATAGAGCTGAATTATAAGTTTGTGACCAAATAACCTTCTGACCAGTTGGATAAGCACCGACTCTCCAGTGACTCCACTTAAAATCTAATACCAGTAACAATACAGTAAAACTTACCAACTTGATCCAGGGTGGACGCCAACTTCGCCCTCTCCCATGTCCTCTGGGTAAAATCGTGTACACACGAATCAGAAAGATATTTCCAAAGACCAACAATCGATGTGGAAATAACTACATTTAGTGGTTCCAAGTAAAATATTCAAACTAATCAAGAATGCAATTCGTCGAGAACTGAAACCATAACCAAAGCATTTTCCACCACAACATCAGATCAATAGGTCAAACTCAAATACTAGAAAGTACCAATTATTTGTATAGCCAATGATCAACCAATCAATCAAGCAAATTTGTTGAAATACAATACAAATAATACAATATTCCTGTTATCATCATTTCAGACTTTTTTGACACAACTCATATGCAATCCGTTAGCCATCAAAATCGAATCTCAAAACCCCAAAAACCAACCCTAACCTAATCAATCAACCAACCTGAATCATCGTTTTCCCAAGGATCTCAACCAACGGTTTCCCCGGGAACCGCGACGAAGCGAACCGAGCCGGAATGATCCCGACGACTCGGCTCCTGAAACCCCTCGATATACGCAGAAAGAAGTACGCGTGGGCTCCGATCGCCGCCGCCGCCGCAGCACCGATTACAATGCCGTGTACTATCCATGCCTTGGAAGAGGAAGAGGAGGAGGTGGAGGAGCAGATTGTCATGGGATTCATTGTGGGGAGTCAGCGTGTGATGATGGAAATGTGAGTGTGAGATTCGGGGTGTTGAAGAGGGTTTCTTCTGGTTTTTGGATCTATTTGTTGTGTTTGATGGGGAGGGGGAGGGGGACTTCTTGTCAGTGGAGTTCTTGCTTTGGGGAAGAAGACACTGCTGCTTCCGGTTGGTTGTTGTGCTAGTTTTGATTACAAAATTATATTGTTTAAGGAGAAATTTATCTAATCAAATATTATTTTTTTATAAAATAATATAAAATATTAATGATAATTTGAATTATTTATTTTAATATGAAATTAATGAAATAATTCATTTCGTCATTAAAAATGAAAAATATTATATTTAATATGAAACGAAAAAAACAATAACTCATATAATATTCAATATTTAATATGTATTGTGATAATTTTCGTTCCAGTAGCTTATCGTCATCAAGGAAATATAACTCCACACAATGCTTATTCGATAATGATAGATGATAATTTATGTGAGACTAAGAACTATTCAACTCAATGTAATCTCGTTCAGGCCCACAAAAATTAGAGGAGTTCGTTTGCTGTTGGACTTGTAGATAAGACTTTACAGCCTCAGGTCCCCCATTTAGTAGCTGCCAAAACGTATTTAGAGAAAGGAAACCTTGCCATTACTGCCTACCTCTATTCTATTAATCAAGCTTGGAATAAAAGGGTCTTTCCGAAAAAACCATCGAAAATGACATAAAATCATTAAATTCCAAGCAACTCTGTGGCAGGGAGTATTTGTTTCACACGCTAAGTCAGTGCTCGAGCAGGTCACCTCACATAAGCCACGAATTGCCGTGCCCAGCAGCAACTGAAAGAAATTTATCCTCCTCCGTGCATTCACGAAAACTGATAACTCTTGTTCTTCTGGAGTTGAATAATCTAAATCTTTCTTTAATCACTAAACAAAATTAATGATACAACAATAGAGGAAATATTCCTCCAACTACCATAAAATAAATATAATTAGAAAGACGGCCATCTACACGCAGTGAAAGATGAACTAAGCAAAACTCCATCTCACTGCTGTTTAAACCGTCTCCGCTTCCCGCTTGCTTCTTTCTTTGAGGACTTCTCGCCGTTCTCTTTCGGTTCTCGAGATTTAGAACCCTTCTTCCTCTTTTTCCAGGAGGAAGACGACGGATTCCCGTTCTCCATTGCACCACCACGACCACCTCTTGGAAGCAGCTCTTCGTGATGGTTGGGGGAATCCCAGTTATACAATAAATCCTGGTTGTCATCGAATTTTGACTCCACAGGTTCACCTGCTCCAGGAAGCAAGGCACTGAACGTCACTTCTCCGTTGGCCCCTCCTTTTCTCTCCACCAGAACTGGGTCTGGCCGTATTATAGTTCCAAGGATGCTCCTGCCGGAGCCTAAGCTCATGATGGTCTTTGTATTCGTCAATGTCGAGTATGCTGTCATGAAAGCTGATCGAACCTAAAACAAGAACAAAAGGCCAGTGTTAGCTGGATCACAAAGTAAGAAGGAAGATCCACGCCCCAAATGCCTTCAACACCATCAAAAGCATACCTGGAAGTAGTTAAAAGAGCTCTTTCCTATGTCATTATCCGGTCCCTGCATAGGATCAATGAAAGAATATTCTTGAATTTATAGAAAAGATGCAAGGATTGTGAAGAAACAAAGAAAACCACAATGAACACGATGGTGCTAATTTGTTATAGCCAGGGACAGCTAATTTGTTCATGAAATTTGTGCACGGAACTCTAGCAGCATCAAATTGTTATAGCCAGGGACCCAGGATGTTATCTGAGCCAATCTAAACAAGCTAAACTATGCACGCATGATCCACTAAGGTCCATACGGCCGCATGATCTTAACAAGGACCTTCAAAGTACATGGACTCTCGAAACAGCCTCCAAGAAGTATTAATAGTGGAGCAAAAAGAAGATATGAAAAGAAAATCCTGAAACCAAAATGGGCTGCTTTAAAATCAGTGTAGAAATTCCACAGAATCTTTCCTTGGTAAAACATCAGCCACCATGGCTGATTTAAAATCAACCTCATTTTTTCCAAACCAAAATTGGCATCTTTACCTGTGGATCTTCAATGGATAGTATACATGGTTTTCCCTTAACTTCAAACCTATGAAAAGAGAGAAATACTTATCAAAAAAAAAAAAAAAAAAAAGAGAAGAGAAATCACAGCATGAGAGATGTATGTAGGAAATAAATGCAAATATTTTTTTTGTTTTTGCATGTCCCGCGAGAGATTCAAATAAGGGACGGCTCATAAGACAAGATGTGTTGCAGAGAACAGTAAAGACACTATACCCTCTGCTACTCTTCAAGAAGAAGGTCCCTCTCCCATTACATGACACTCCAACGTCTGCAGTGTTCAATCGGAGCGCATATAGCTCAAAAAACTTAACCTGATAAACAAAAAGAATCATGAGAAGCACTCAACGTTTGCTAGAAAAAATTCTAAAGAAATCAACCCCAATCTCATTGACTTAGTTGCATCAATGTTCCCGTGCAACAAAGTGAGGTTCAAATTTATACATGACCATAAAATGAGGAAAAGAACAACACACATACCAGAAGAATTCCCAAATTATGTTCTGGACATGGTTCGGACTCGTTTAAACTCTGATACAATAAGTCACAAAAGCAACTTGTTAAGAATAGACAATGAATTGCTCATGAAGGAGTTAATTCAGAATGAAAACAAACACACACACAACAGGAAACTGAATAAATAACACATCTTTCTTCTCTATCTTTTTCTCTTTCTCTTTTTATTTTTATTTTTCTTTATTTTCTTTCTATTTGTTCCTTTTTTTTTTCCTACGACATGAGTCTTCTCGACTATGAACCATGTGGTACTACTCCCCCGTTAAGGATGGTAACAAAGGTATCCCCATACTGGTCGCATTATTATCCTAAGATAACGCCCAAAAATGTGGGGAAGAACAAAAGGTATCAAAATATATAGACCTAAATATACAAGTTAAACACTAAAAAACGCAAGAACAGATTGTCCAAATGCCCAAACTATCATTTCCCTTCAAAGTCTAATGCTTCATTTGTTCAACAGATATTGTAGACATAGAAATACAACATCTTACACCTACAGGATTTTACTGACGAAAGCTATAAGATAGCAAAATGGATCATTCACTCACTCACCTGTAACATGGCAATCAGCATGGAAAGGAGTGCATAAGAGCCGATTCCTCCAGAATACACCTACAAGTTTACAAAAATTTAGGCAACCTAAGAAGATCCAATAATCAATACAATTCATTAGAGGAGAGAAAAGGTGAGGGACTCCAGTATCACCTCATTTAGTTCCCTCTGCTGTAAAAATACTTTCAGAATTAGACACAATGGACGCATCGGAGGTATTCTGACTATAGCATCCTGTAACAAGCCATAAAAATGGAAACAGAATTCAAGGCAATAGTAAAACCCAGAGAGAGCTCTGACTTATTAAATAAAGAGTGATTATAAGGAAAACTAGGCACATGTTAATTTAATCAAACAAGTAAAATCACACAAAAAAAATCAAATTCTCTCAAACTATAAAGAATATCCATGGGCAGGAAAAAAGAAAAAGAAAATAAAGATACAAACCTTGATATATTCAGCAGCCTTTGGACCATTATCCACATCAAAACTGCAAGAAGTTCAGAAACCCATTGTAAAGTGAACAGAGATCATGGCAGAGAGCCAGCAAGTTAGAACCAAATTGAACTTTCAATAATTAAAATAGGCACAGTTAGGACTCATCTCAGGCTATACAGAATGAGAAACATATACAAAGTTGATTCTATGAATTTAGTGAAGATCTCACTTAAACAATTTACATCGTTAATCGAATATGTCAAGTCTAAAAACGCAATACAGAGATGAAGGTGAGCTGTGTTTGCAACACATGGGGTCAAGACAAGTTGATACTGCAGGAGCTCTGAGGAACTCAATCATCCTAACATGTAACCTTAAAAACATACAAGCATACAGTATCAAGTGCAGGAGCACAGGGGGAAACTACGGCTGCCAACAAAATCACTAATTGCAACTCAGTTTACCATTGCTTACAGAGAAATTCAAAAAATAAAAACCAAACCAAACAGAGATTACAGAGATGAAAGGGGGAAAACAAACCTAACATCAAATGAAACACCACTTGTTTTCTCCACAAATTTGACAATTGGCACCCTGGCCTTGCCGATTACCTGGGTCATAAAGGGGCATGTTAGTCAGTTAGACAGCAAACCAGCAGGGCCTATCATTCAAAGGAAGCATACCTGTATCTGCTTTGCAATCCCTCTTTGCGATAAAGCTCTCGACAGAGCTTGCAACCCTAGTTGTGGTTTTTTAATGTTTGATCCCAAAATAACGACCTGCATTTAGCAGCAACCCAAACATTTAGTCTCCATGGTAGAAGCAATATGATGTACATGAAAAACAACAGAAAATACAACCTTTTACACCACCAAAAATTATAATAGAAGGTATTATAAGGTAGGGAATCAAGCATGGAAGGACAGATAGCAGATCAAGATTCTAGTTATAAAACCTTATTTTAAAAAATGAGCTAAAAGTAACCGTCCCTTACATCAATGTCGCTAGATGGAAGATACAGCCCTGTCTTGAACGAACCAAAAACCTCTGCCTGGAAGGAATACAACAATATCTTTTTACTTCTCAAACATGAAAACTGAAAATTGGACAAAGAAGAAAAATCGTTTGTAAGACACACCGTACAGTTGGGCCAGATGTATCTGATGACATCAAAAACTCTATCTATGGCGGCAGTTCGGAGTGCCTGTTCTTCAAGAGTTGGAGACAGGAATTCGCAAAAATCCAATATCTCTGACAAGAGAAATCATCGACAAGTTACAAGGAAAACAAAGAAAAAAATAGTACCATGGCAAGTCTAAGACGCTAAAAGACCAGGATATTAAAATGACTGCCAAAAAGTTTAGCAGAAAAGTAAGTGCTACATTTCACAAGGTAATCCCCAGAAGAGAAGATCCATTAAGCAGTGAGCACGTCTAAAGAAGACACCAAAACTTTGGAGAGTAATAAAACGTATAAGTCCGAGTTCCTACCTCCTCAAAATCAACATCGAACTGACTGTAAGATTCTAGAAAATATGATCTTCAGTACTCGTTCTTCACGAGTGTATCCAATAATACCGGAAAACTACATGGGACTATAAGGTGTTAATTTTGTGTCCCACTTTGTATTCTCTTCTTTTGGACATTGTATCCAAAACCAAACAAAAGTTGGACAATCAATCCCTTGTTGTCATCCTATAAGGTGCGCTAATCATCCTACACAATGTATTGCTTCGATAAAATGTACAAAATCACTCATCATGGAAAGTGCATGCTTAGTGCCTGCTAAAAACTTGAGATGCACAAATTGTAAAAAACACATTCGGAAGCCTCCTATTTGACTTGTACTAGACGACATCTTTAAGCTGCTCTCCACTCCATATCCAAACCGAACATACAACTATCAACTCCACGTTTCACTTGATGTACATAATTCATATTAAACAAAGGTGGCATAATTGAAGATCATTACTTTCCTTGAATCATGTAAAGCATTGTCTCCTAGGAGCTTTCACATATTTCTAACCTCACCAGCGAATAATCTTATTAAAAAATCCCGATCGAAGTGTCGATTTCTATTATTCTTCTCCATCTATAATTAAAAAACCTATGCTATTCTTCATCCACACTGACCCTATAAAACCATAAACTACAATTTCAACCCATCAAGTAATTAGTCCTCAATTTTCCTCTGAAGTACCACATGTCGCCCGTGCTTCCGAACCAGTCCAATGTGCTTCCAAAACCAGTCACACCAAACTAATTCCCCCCTATCTTTCTGCTTTTTAAATCACAAAGCTTTTCCCACATTAACCAAAACCCTAATTGTCTCCTCACCTTTATGAAGCTGAAGCATAGGACTCTTAAACCGAAACTCAGCCCGAAACCACCCGCTCTCGAGCTTCGTCTCATCCCTCACCACTCCATCCAACACAGTGTTCTCCACCACCAGATTCTCTTTGTCTATCTCGTTCTCTATCTCTTCGTCGAGGTCGAGCGAGAAGTAATCGACGGCGGCGGCGGCAGCATCGGAGACGGAGGAGAGTGCGGAGAGAGAGATCTCGTTGCGGTAGACGGAGTACGGTTCCGGAGAGGCGGCGGAAGGGGACGGAGAGGCGGCGGTTGTGGTGGAGGCGAAGAGGGGGCTCAGGGTTTCGTAGAGAGGAACCGCCGCCTCCATTGTTGTGGGTGTCATGGAGTTTGAGAAGACTCAACGCCTGTGGCTTATGAGAAACTGAGAACTATTGAGATTGAGATTAGGGTGCGTCGGATTGATTTAGCGATAACATATCGATTGATAAGATTGCTAATTTTATATTTAATATTATAAATTTATATTATAAATTTTTGAATATATATTCTCATATTTTTATTATAAAATATATAAAATTTGATAATAAATTTTTATTATAAAATAAATTTTTCAATTTATAATATAAAAAATAAAAATTACAGTGTTAATGACAATCAATACAACTAATACGTTGTCACTGAATCATATTTCCATTGAGATTAAGATATTCATGTGTTAGATGAGTTAATTTTGATAGATAGTGCAATCTTGTAAATTTTGTAAGGTTTTTTTTTAGAAAATATATCATCTAGACGGTGTTCGTCGTCTCACCCTCTAGAGAACCATAAGGTTTCTCCCCCAACGACGGTGAACCAAAAAAGATAAACATATTATGGAACCGTTTGATACCAAAATGAAAAAAATAGATGATACCGTCTTTACATTTTCTTCCAAAAATGTCATATTAAAAAGAAATGTGTTTTGAGTTTGTGACGGATGAGAATATAAATGAGTTTGTGACTGATGACAATATAAGCTATGGGAGCGCAATTGGTGCTACAACGAAATCCAATTAGCTGAACAAGATTCATTGCTACAGTCGCAAATTCAGGCAATTCTTATTCCTTGGAATCTTTTACCTGCAATTCCAATATCCTTTTGGCAATCACATCTTTGAATTCGGAGGAATAAACTCCATGAAATCCTTTTCCTTCAGTTGCGATAGTTCCATCTATTACTTCGATGCAGTTTCCAAGATTACAATTCATGTCAAAACAATCTAAGATCACCACCGAGTCACTGAGCAGATTCTGCAAACAAAGGATCAACAAGAGGAGGAAAGACGACTGCATAATCAAATAAGCATGTTAACTAATCATACTCTGGTTACTAGGGTACAATTCAATCCCAATACCAATTCAACAAACCACAAACCCATAATAAAATCATAACGATCACATCTTTCCAAATCGTCGTTCACACCAAACCAGCTCTAACGAAAGCTCAATCAAACTCTCCGACACAAATTACTACTCATACTATCGAAGAATCAAACTCAACCCTCTACTCTCATTCAAAAACTAAAACTACTTTCCTCATTCACTTCGAGATCCGCATAATCACTAGTATATTGTCCCTACGCCACTCCTCGTAATCAATCACAACAAGCACTTCAGGAATATCACCCTCATCATCCTCCTCGTCCTCCCATTCCTGTTGCTTCTCCGACCCCCTCTTCATTATCCCCGCCTCGATCACCACCTCTTCCTTCTTCTTCCATTGTTGGGGGTTGAGTGAGGTGAGATTTGGAGTGATGCTGCGGAGATGGGAGATATATAGAGAGAAAGGTTTAGTGTGATGGTAAAACCAAGACCTTGTTCATCAACGTTGGCATACTCTGTTAACAGAGGTGCATAGTAAATTGCATAATCAGAATCACTACCTATCATCAATACACTTTTCCGGCAAAGATAATTCTTGTGCTCCACACCTAGGTAACACTCCAACACACACTGTCATAACATGTGCAGTCTGGTTTGCATCATGAGACACCCATGAGTAATAAAATTGAGGAAAATCATAAGCTAAGATCATGCAATCTTCCACGATGCCACCCACTTGAAAAAACAGTTCTTAGCTTTCATCAAACACTGCAATCGACTTATAAAGTCAGGCTTAACTCGAAAATCTACAAGAAAATGATCAAAGAACTCGAAAAAGTATAATGGTTCAACTCAATCCCATAACAATTCAAGAAACAAAAAGTCTACAAGAATATCATGGATATTTGTTCACATCAAACGAACCCTATCGAAATCTCGATCTCAATCACCTCAAAGTATTACTCGCGCAAACCAATAATCAAACTCGGCCAATGTTTTTCAACAATAACTACTTCAACTTCTTCTTTTGGTCCTCCTCAACATTGGCATCGTCCTCATCAAAATCAAAGTCGTCTTCATCCTCGTCCTCATCCTCATGATCCTCAGACTCATCGCACTCCACCACATCATCATCACTAATCCCACCACCCTCATCATCATCACTAATCCCATCATCATCATCATCATCAACCCATCCCCGCGCCTCCACGATTGCTGCTCCCTTCCCCTCCTTCCCTCCTCCCCCGATCACCTGCGGGACTTGGAACAGAAGATCATCTTGTTGGGTCCGAATCGGGAAATGAAGAGGTGGGTGATCGAGGATTGTGGCGGCGGCGATGGTGGTGGTGGTGGTGGGGAATGGGAGGAGGTGTTTGGCGAGGGTGAGGAGATTGGTGGTACGTGATGAGAAGAGTTTGAGGGAAGCTGGTGAGGTCGCCATTGATGAAAATGGGCGAGTTTGCAGTGACGGCGGCGGAGTGTATATATATATATATAGAGAGAGAGGAGGAGGGTTTAGGGTTTAAGAGGATAAGTGTGTGTGGATGGCTAAATGTTAATGCTTGTTAGTGATTGTAACATATTTTATACATGGAAATTCTTGTAACATTTTCCTTCTCTAATAGACAAAGCTATCTCTTACTAACGTTCTTCATGACAAAAATATACCGATCCCTATTGTTAAGGGGATTATAGGACTGGACCGAACGCTCCTAATTGCTCTGAAACAGAGAAACTTCAGACGTTTCAGCAGCAATGGAAAGCTTCCCCGTGATTCTACACTATGCGTAGATCATACCTGGCAGCGTATGCCCACCCAGCCTCGACGAGAAGCATGAGGTCCATGATCACACGGTGCAGGATATTGCCAACAATAGATGTAGCTCTGTTGCATTGTCTGAGTTATAATCAAAAGTTCGTTGTAATAGTTGTATGAGAACATGACCGCCGTGCAAGTGAAGTCCGAATAATCAAGTTAAACAATGACTTCTATAATTGCAATGTTTTCTGACAGAAAACATCTCTCGAGAACAAATTATCCATCTTTGACTATACGGAAAGAGAAAACAAGAAAACTTCAAAACCAAAGTCTGAGATCTAGCATTTAAAAAAAAAAAAAAAAAGAACTCCAGCTATCTGCATATGTACGCCGCATCACTGTGCAATGCTACCCTGCATTTATCCAAAAAACTTCTGTCAGCAGTCCAAAGCTTGTCATGTCAGTTATCTTGGGAGAAGTACTTATCGCAATCCTTGACGCCAATCTTTGTAAATGCTTCAACAAGCGGCTTCACATGGCCTGGCAAACTCGTTTTGAGTGTCTGGGAGCAGTAGCTGCTGCTGCTGCCACCGGTCTTTGCAGCAGCACCACTACCATCACTAACAGTCCTCCCAACTTGAACACCATTCTTATATGCTTGACATGCTTCTAATATCTTGAGAGCATGCTTGAAGAAATGCCCATATACAAAATCTTCGAAGTACTGCAGCCAAATTTTAAAACTAATCAAACACAAAGAACCTCTACTCATCAGGGCGCAACATCCACATTAGAAAACTCACCTAGTTTGAAATGGCAAAGAACCAACCATTATAGGTTCAGGTGTTGAGCACGATGTTATTAATGTCCTAACATGGCTGTCGCAAAATATGCATCAGGCTTGAAAGCATATAACTATCCTTCTAAGACCATGTTCTTGACACCAGGGATGACATGATTCATACTAGTCTCAGCACCACAATCTCATGTGAATATCAAGAAACTACTAACAAGTGAATATTGTAGCAGATTCACTGGTTGCATTTATATCTTATGTTCTTAATACACAAATATCAGAAACCTCAACCATATGATCTGGAGTTTTAACACTCCTTGAAGGATTCAGGAAACAGTCTTCCCTGTATAACTACAGAAGTAAAAGTTTGTTCAGCTTGTCCTCCCTAAACCTTTTACTTAACGAGATTAACTGGATTGTTGTCTTGGCCCTTGTTCTCAATACGCTAAACATACCCTACCTCCCCCCCCCCCCAAAAAAATAAAATAAAATAAATAAAATAAAATCATTGAATGACAAGATTACAATGAAAGCATACCTTTGGGGGTCGCCTCATTGAATATAGCATCGTCTTCAGCGACAAGAGGAATGTGTTCTCATTGTACTGATCAGACAGCTTTTCACCACTCAGAGTGCCATTTGAATGGGCGTATCCAGGCTCATTGAAGTAGGGCTTAGAGTTAAGAACCAAACCCTGTATGGACACAAGGACTTGAAGAATAGTGGAGTAACCAGGCTTCCAATTCTCATCTTTGTTGCCGCGCCAGGTATTAAGAAGGCTGAGACACACTTTTCCGCAATGGTAAAGATTAGGATTCAGTCGAAGGCCACCGGAGTAGTAGTAAACAAGCTAGAAGAAAAGAAAAGAAAACATGAGTTCATCTCAAAATAGACATTCGAGCAAGAAAGGATCGAGGAAGAAATAGTATCATACAGGTGGCTTATTTGGATAGTCGAAAGGAAAAAGCACATCGAAAAAGAAGATTCCGTCATGGTATGGAGTGCCCTCAGCCCCCATAATTACAGCCCTCAATAGATCCATTCTTTTTTCATATACCCTTACGAAGATAGAATCTGTCACGATCAAGACAAACAAAAGTTCAACTGATGGGACCATTAGCAATGTAAAATCCAATCTCACTCTTTCAAACACATTGAGTAATCAAGAGAAGCCGTAACTCCTGTAAAAGGTTCAGGATTCAAGAAAGTGTAAACTGTACAGGGCATGTGGAGTATGTTATTGAATCGGAATGATTCTGGACCCAAGAAAAAAATTATTCCGGAAATTCAAGTTTTTTTTAAAATAAATTCTCAAATAACTAGGAAACTATTCACCAAATTAACACCATGAACTGTGATGAATACCTGGCAGATCCTTTTCCAAAATCTTCCATTCTTCCTGGATTGTCTTGACCAACTTCTTTGATAACTAGTTATGGAAAAAGAGAAATCATATTTGATACACCATCTTATGAGTAGAGCAAGAAAATTCAAAACTTGTTTCCTTTTTTTCCCTTCTTTTTTTATTGCATTTATCTTCTCAGGACTCGATGTAAATTGATTTAAACCAACACTGACCTGGGTTGAACCATTTGCTTTCGTACTGTAGTGGTGGTCAGAATGGTCCTCCACAATATCGAACCTTTTAAAAGCATGTAACTTCTTCAGCAAATCAACTTCATTTCCGTCTCCACTGCTTCCGAAAACAAAATCAACAGGGATTGAATCTTTTGCACTCATATTTTTATGAGCTTTAATGAGAGGATTGTCAGATGTGAGACCACTTCCGGCAATAGTCTTATAGAAATAATTTGGATCTTGAATGAAAGGATTTAAATTTGAAGAAGATGTAAGACCACTTCCGGCAACAGCCTTATAGGCTTTATAACTCGGAGAGAAACTCGCAATGGATTCCAATGGGATGCCCAGCTTGTTAATCGTGGACGTCTGACTAAGTTGAATTTTACTAGGCTGAGTAAAGGAAGGAACTGACAACATAGGCGCAATATTTTGATAAAAGTTCCATGGGCCTACAGACTGAGAAAAAGCATCATTGCCTGGTGACAGATTGTTACCAGAAAGAGCAGCTGAATGAAATGGAACACCGTGGTTTACTGGATTTGTCACCATGTGCGAAGCACCACCATTAGCTTTTGGATGAACTCCATTTTGAGATGAAGTAGCACGCTTTAAGGAACTATTAAAGGGTTTAGGTGACAAGCTGACTGTTTGCATACGTTGAGTAAATTTGGAAGTTTGGAAGTGATTACTCTCCCCACTACCGGGTTTGTCACGAAACTGCAAGCTCGATGACGATGACATTTTTGCAGAAACATCTGTCTCGCTGATTGTAGGACATGGCCACCAAGGAATAGAGGCCTCAACTCCAGTAGGAGTATCCAGACTGTCGAAATGAGCTTGCATCATTGCAATCTCATGATCATAGCCTCCATAAGGATCCAACTCGGGATAGTGTTCGTAAAAAATAGGCGGTGAGCCTGGCTTGCTTTGTGGAGTCTTAAACGTACCTGCTGCAGCACCTCGAGGATTCTGACTAGGCACGGGTGGCTTCTTTGAGAAAGAGTGCAAAGAGAGAAGAAACAAATATATCAAAAAAGCTAGAGGGAAAAACTATATGATGCAAACAAATATATGTGTATAGTTTGCACCCAACCATAATAGCATGAGTTGGTTACCTTTCCCTTGGGTCGCATGTCGACCCATTCAAATCCACTTAGCATAAAGATATCATCTGAATCTTCGTAATCGTCAACATCAATTACATCATAGTGCATAGCCTACAAAAAAGAAATTCACCCCCAAAAAAAAACCCCCCCCCCCCCCTCTAAGAAGTAGAAAGAGCAAAGCTAAGAAAATCTGGAACAAGAAAAATTTCCAAAAAAGACCAAATGAAATCATTGAAGAATGTCAGTGTCTGCGAAGTCATTCTCATAGAGTAGCAATTATAGTAAGACAAGTAGCATTAAGAGGTTCCAACCCAGTTTCAGCAGCTCACTTTCTCACGAAAGAGATCTCACAGTTTATACAAGCTCTGGGGACTCACTGCAACTAGATACCACAGGTCCACAACTCATTATAACGAAGAACTCGCATAGCATTACCCATTTGGCAGTTTTCATCCAACCCTAGCTTCTCCATTCATCCAAAAGTAATTCTCACATTATATGAAAGTAATGAACAACTCTCTAATTTTTCATTTTTCATTATATGGGCACCTTCAGATCCGTTTCTTTTGTTGACAGTTCGATCCAACTACTAGCCAAGAAGAAAAAGGCTCGACTGCAGTACATGAAAGTTTATGCACAATAAAGGCTGGTGTACACACAAGGCTAGTTTAAACATAAATCACAGGGATTCCTCATTGAAAAGCACATAGCAATACGCGTAACATAAGTATAGGAACTCCTTACAAATCAGAAAGCGATAGGTAGAACACTGGGTTGACATATATATTATAAAAGTTTTCCTTCTTAATGACAAAGCTATGTTAGTATTTAGTAACACTAGGCTTGAAATAAACACACAGAAACATGGGCCTCAATCCTAGCGCCAGCAGAAATAGGGGCAGCAACTCATGAACCATGTGTGTATGAGCTAGAATGTTCAGGATTGCAATATGAGTTTCTCAACAGACTCTGAAATGCAGATCACAAAGAAGCACCAAAATCAAGACAATATTAGAGAACCTCATTACTAGAGATCCAATCACCTAAACCTAGAATAAAAAAACAAAAAAAGCTTAGTCTAATTTCTTGAAGTACACCTCCTTGATCACTTCCAGTCAACAATACACATCAAATCCACTACACCTGCGACCACTAATCAAAACCCCAAAACTCTACACCATGAAGTCGACAACATAAATACAAGGACATGATGAAAAAGAGTCTTTTCCCCTAATATCTCAAGATACATCTCCCTGATCACACCCATCCAACAGTCCACATCAACCCCACAGCACCAATTACCTCAAACCCCCAAACCACGGAGTCCAGCGACAAAAATTCGACGACATCATTCTCTTCTACTTCACATATTATCCTTCGTAACATCGTGGGAAAAAAAAGTACTTTTGCTTTAATTCCTCAAAATAAACCTCCCTGATCACACCATGAACAATGGACATCAAACCCGCAACACCAATTACCAAAACCTCAGATCCTTAAAACATGGAGTCGGCAACATAGATACAAAGATGTCATTCTCCTCTGCCTTGTATAAAGTCTTAGCACATCATTAGAAAAAGAAAAAAGAGGACTCTTTGCCTAATTTCCCCAATCCCACCTCCCTGATCACCCCCAAAACACAATCCATCAAACCCACCACACCCAATCCCCCAAACCAAAACCCTAAACCCCAAAACCAACAATCCCACCAAACAAAACCCCCAAAAATTCTCCCAAAAACAATCAATCATCCAACAATTCTCCACACACCTCTTTCTGCTTGGACGCCTTCTTGGCACTCGAAACCACCGGCGGCGGCGGAATATCAGTCACATCCTCCTCATCATTATCCAAATCAATCATCATCATCGACGATGACGATTCGCCCCCGTTTTCCCGAATCGTCAGCCCCCGCTTCCTGCCCATCAATCCACTCATCAAATCAATCAAAAACAAGAATCAGAGATCAAATGTGGAAGATTAAAAGAATAAAAAGGTGTTACTTTGATTGAGGAGCAGTGATCATGATTGATCAAGAGAGGAGATGAGACGAAAAGGGTTTTGGCGCGATGATGAGATGAAAAATGCGCCGACGATGAATTGTTGATTTATTGAGTGAAGTGAGTGAATTTGAGTGGGGTGAACGAGTCGTGAGAGTGGGGTGAACGAGAGAGAAACGATTTCCGGATGTTTTTGGAAATGTTTATGATTGCTTAATGCTGAAGACAACGAAATGGGGAAAAGGGTAATGTATGTACAAATCTGACTGAGAATTTAGCAACATTCGGTTGGGATGCATACATCTTTATTTATGGACTTATTAGAGAGGGATACAACCTATAATTATACTTCCTTAGTTTTAATGTATTTTTTGTTTGAAAAATGAAATAAGAGTTTTTAAAATAATCTAGATAAAAATTAAATTTTATTATAAATTTTATCTATATTTTTTAAAATTCTTTAACTTATTCAACGTAATCATTATTTTCTTTCATAATTAATAAGAACAAGAATGAAATTCTATTATGCCATTATAATATGTTATTAAGATTTTTTAATTTGTGTTCTTTGCGGATAAATTGAAGAGGGAGTAATGAATCAAAAACTAAGTATCATGCTCCCTCCCTCCCATAATAAACGTAATAAACGTAACGTTGGATCAGAAAGAATTCGACGACAAGAATTTTAAATTTTGATTGATATGATGAGACTATCAAACATTATTTTACACAAATTTATCATAAAACAATAATCCTAATATGAGTAATGTACCTTTGTACGACACTATTGGTATTGATCAGAAACCAAACACTTCCAGGATAGTGGGATAAAGATACAAATATGTCGATACAAAGTATAAATAAATCAAATTGAATGACTGCTCGACGCTATTCTGTAACCATGAGTAGTAGACTATCAACCTTCTTTTATGCATTGGATAAATTACCGGAATTATCAACAGTTTGCGAGACTCTTATCTGTGGGTGTGAGCAGCGAAAACCTGAACTGAACCCAGGAGAAGGATAGGTGCTTCTGCTGGCATACGTTGAACAAATCTCATGAAATATCAAGATTTGCTCTTACGCTTTCGTTTTGTTATCTTAGAGCCACTGCCCTTTTCTTCGTGTCCTTCGTCTTTCTTAATACAGGAATAGTTCTCGCACCCTTCGATGCCAATCTTCATGAACTCTTTTACCAAGGGATCTATGTGTTCCGGCAACTTCGTCAAAAAAGAGGCCGAGCATTTTTTCGAACCCTTGACATTTTTTGCGGCTTCATTCTCAACGAGGGTCCCAACTCGAACACCTCCACCGTAGGCTTTGCAAGCAGCCATTATATAAGAAGCATGCTTGAAGAAATGTCCAACAACAAGGTCCTCGAAGTTCTGATCAGAGAGAACATTAGGGAACAAATGAAATGATTAAATGATAACGACAATGAGATTGTTAGTTTTCCTTGTTCTTTATACTATAGATGAAGAAAGTTTATGTACCTTAGGTGGTCGTCTGACTGTATAAAGCATCGTCTTCAATGATAAGAGAAAGGTTTTTTCGGTGTATTCATATGAGCTTTTTTCGCCAGAAGCTGTGCCCATCGACTTCTCGTATCCTGGCTCATTGAAATAGGGCTTAGCATTCAGAACCAGTCCCTGTATGGAGACCAGAACTTGCAGCATGGTTGAGTAACCGGGTCTCCACCTCTGATTCGAATTACCTTGCCAAGTATTAAGAAGGCTCAGGCATACGTAGCCATTCGTATACAAGTTTGGATTCAAACGAAGGCCACCAGAGTGATAATACACACGCTACAACAAGAAAAGACACAAGTTCAGAGAACAAGTAATAGAACACTCTTCATATCAATCATTGAGCCCAAACCACGAGTGCATATACCGGCGGACTGTTTGGATAGTCGGCAGGGAAAAAGACATCAAAGAAGAAGGCGCCGTCATGGTAAGGAGTACCATCTGCTCCAAGAATAACAGCCCTCAACAGGTCCATTCTTGTTTCGAACACCCTTACATATATTGTATCTGTCGTGATCATTAACACAGGGAACATATATAAAGATCAGCCCGGAAAAAGACACTGCTCATGATGAACAAGTGAAATCGGCATGCAGAGTCCTAAAAGAAACACCAAAGCTTAACCCATTGTCAACTTTAAAAACTAATACAACCATTTTGACATTTAAGATATTATCAATCTACTCTCCAGCGTTCACAGCATTTCCAACTTTTTCTGCTTATAACAAGATTCCCATGATCAATACATGTCAACATAAAGGGAACCCATTTTTATTCATGCCCAGAATGACATAGAAAGGTGGAAGATATGTGAACTAGGAAAGTAAACCTACGATTATCACTGGGGTGATGTTTCTTTAGAGAGTCACCACTTGCATTTTAACACCAAAAGAAATTAAAGGTGAACTTATTAAACCATTGATGAACAGGTCATGAAAATATGTGTACTTTTATCATTCCTGTTCAATTTCGTTTTTACAATTTGTGAATCATTTCCAACTACAAGCAATCAGTATACTGATAACATGCACGAGGCAAGGAACATGAATGATCACCTGGCAAATCCTTCTCCAGGATTCTCCACTCTTCCTGAATTTTCTTCGTCCATGCTTTTGATGGCTATTTCAGAAACACGAATGACAAAACCTCAATACATACAGCATGGAGGAGAAGGTATCTGAGAAAGAAAAATAAAAAGACAATGTACTGAAACTAATCGGTACCGGTTGTAGGCAGTCTTTTTCTTTCGAATAATGGTGATCGGAATGATCTGACGCAACATCCAACCTCTTGAAAGCCTTCAACTTCTTTACAGTAGGGTGGCCATTTACTTCCTCCTGTCAACCAAAGCATTGAGTTAGGAACAAAGTTAACACATCCCTGACAAATGGGATAGTGAAACGAGCCTTGGTTACCTTAACGTTCTTCTTAAGAAAATCTTTCTCATCAATGATCATAAGATCACCATCATTTTCACCATCTTCATCCTCGTCAATGACAATTGCCTCTTTCTTGGCAGCCTGAGAAGTGTAGAAGGGATGGAAAAATATAAACTTACAGAGGGTCGAACAATGTGAAATGAATCTAAAAAAAAAAGTGATTTGACAGTGGAAAGCTCTCAACCAGACGAAACCAAACCAAACCCAATTGCAAAGCCAAAAAGAGAGATGAAAGCAGAACGACTAAGCCATTGAGGTATCAAGTCAATTGATTCAAATGCCGAATCATCATGCCCAATCTACACCAATGATTTCACTTTGCTACGCTCTCAAATAAGTAATGCCTAGAATCCCAATTTTCTCTTTCTTCCTAGCAAAAAAATTAACACTTCTGGGGGGCAACCCCACCCCCAATAAAGGTCACAGCTTCGATACTTAGAGTGTTCAACTGACGTGTGGGGTGTGAGCCTGGACTGGTTTAAATGGTGGACAGGGTTTACAGACTATTCTGTCATTCAAAGGAGGAATCCTAAGGATGAACCTTTTTATAGGAAAAAATTAGCGCTGCAAATTCATTCTCAAAGGCTCCTGCTTCGAGTGAGATCGAAAAAAGGAAACGAGTGATATCTAAAAAGGGAAAGACAACAAACCAAATAATCTAACCAAGCACATAGGACCAAAGTATTCATAGATGTGCATAGTCTTTTAATATAAATTGAAGTTTACCTCGACAAACCTCAGTTAGTTAATTGCCAATATCAATATGTATCCATAAACACCAACAACGAACAAAAACATCAACCAATTCACATTAAAGTTCAACAAAAAAATGGAACCTTTACGCAATGTTCCAAACTAAATAAGAAAATAGTGGAGTGTTCGATATATTCAATTAATAATGCACCTTTATGCATCTCGAAGAAGAAGAATGGGGCTTCATCCTCTCGCAAATAGAAATCGCGATAGAACCAATCCAACCATATAATCGATCAAACACAGAAAAACTATTACTAAGGTTTTTTCCATCCCGTACACTACTAACTTGAGTTATCTTCGCCTGTTTCGCCTTCTTCTTCTTCGCCGCCGCCGCCGCCTTCTTCAGCGCCGCCAACGGCAACTCAGAGATTTCGACGACGTCGGCGTCGCCCATCGCCGTCGTCGATGATGATCGACTATTAAATTTGGGGTTTTGGCGGTTTTGTGAGGGTTTTGAGAGTATCGGTGTGGCAAGATCATTTGTGATGATTAATGATTGATTTTGTTACTAAGATTAGTGAAGTAAATTAAAGTATCTCCCGTGATTTATTTATAGAATCTAGTTAGGTTGTTTCTTTCATCTAAATCTCTGTTCAGTCACTTGAAAAAAAATCTCTTTTCATTTAGCTTGATAGAAAATGCTCATATCCTGTCTAGAGTTCAGTAAAATTTTTAAATCAAAAGATCTAACATAGTATACATGAAGATTAAAAATTTCTTCATTCTTTTTTTTATTTAACGTAAAATTGATTTTTTTTAATTTTAATTATTAATTAAGAGATTCAACTATAATAGACATAAGATAATCGCGATTTTTTCTTTTTATATGATATTTGTTTTTTCATCCAAAATATTTAAATTTGAGATTATTGTTTTATCTAACTCGTTTTTCTTTCAATTGTTTGCATCAATAAATATTGTAGAGTGAAATCTTGATCATAAACAAGTACTCCCTCCATCTTTGATTTGGTATGGAAAATTATGTGTGTTGATTTATGCGTTTTTATCTTTTTATCTTTATGGTCATGTGTGAGGAGGATTAAAAAAAATAACAATAAGAAGAAAAAGTAATGAAATAAATTAATATGATATAAAATAATAATAATAAATCTATAATTTTTATAAGACAACCAAACAAAATAAATGTATAATTTTTATAGAATCGAAAGGATATTTTAATTTTGACTTTAATTTAAGTAAACAACACTAGTCTGTGCACCCATGTAATTATGCACTGGACAAAATATAAAATAGATTCGACTGTTATGAGTTTATGAAAACTGAAAGCAAATCAATAATTTATTACAATTTAAGCTATTTTTATAAGATACACTAAAATTTATTTCAACTTTATACAATATTTATTTTAATCCGAAAAAAAATTATATTTGAATGATATTCAGTCGGACATAATTGTGGGAATGAAGACTCTGATACCTGTTGTTTACTTTGCCTTTAGCATGAATTATCGTGATTGATCTTATTTTAAAAAGAATGATTAAATTAAAAAATATCCCACATTAAAAAACCTATTTGAACAACTTATTTACTTGATTAAAAAAATAATATATTAATATTCGATTGAGGTATAATCTCAACAAAAGACTAAATCTATTTGGATAACTTATTCACTTCGTAAAAAAACCTAAATCTTAGATAAAAAAATTAAATCTATAAATATCCGATCAAGTTATATTAAAATCTAAATCTTGATAAAAAAAATTAAATTTATAAATATTCAATTAAATTACAATCACTTAATATATAATAAATCTTATATGTGATATAACATAAATTTTCGTAACACATAAGTTTAACTTTGATCTAAGTGAGTGAAAGGAGGAAAACAAAGAATTTTCGAATCTAGATCATCATTTTCACATTTCCATCCTTCGCTGGTAAGAAAACCCAGCGTCAACAAACCACCGTCCTCCTCCTTCTCTCCCATTCCTACTCCGTCAACCGCCGCCGTCCACCACCGCCAACATGATCGTCACCAGCACCCCATCAAAAGACCTCGCGTTCACAAACGCCGCCTACGTGTCCCCAACGACCTACTCCTCGTCCCCAACCTACCTCGCCCTCGGCCCCGATGTCTGCGTCCTCACCGTCCTCCCCCACGCCGCCGTCCCCCCAGGCCACATCGCATTGAACGCAATTCATCGGAGGTTTCTTAGGGTTTCAACGGCGGATCAGGTCGAGGTGAGGCGGTTTGTGGTGCCGGAAGGGGAAGGGTTTGGATTGGCGGTGTTGAGATTGGAGCTGGATTTTGTTAAGAGAGGAGGGACGGATGAGACGGTTGATGCAGTGGAGGTCGGGAAGTGGATACGGAAGATGTATGTTGATCAGGTGAGGGTTTGTGGTTTGTGGATTTGATGTTTGTGTGTTGTGGTTTCAGTGTATTCAGATGACAATGTGAGTGAGAGATTCAGATGAGAATGTGAGATGCAATTATGATGATGAATGATTGTGGAAAAATGATTGAAGAAGTATGTTGATCAGGTGAGGGTTTGTGTTTTGTGGTTTCAGTGTATTGGTCTGAGATTTCGTGGTTTGTGTGGTGCTAGATGAGAATGTGATATGCAGATGTGAATGTGATGATAAATGATGGAGTCGAAACGATAATAGAGGTTGCTTTTGTGAAGTTGCTTGCAAACTGTGTTATGTTGTGGATTGGTTTGGTATTGATTGCAATTGTTGGATGATTGTTGCAAGGATTTGCAAATGTCGTTGGAATTATTTGTGTTTGATGTGTTGACCGTCTCTAGATTATTGGAAGTTGACTGATGTTTAGGAATTCTGGATTTGAGGTGATTTTGTGGATTTGAGATGCCAATGTGGATGAGGTCAAGATGAGATGTAGCTGTAGATGTAGATGTTAATGTGCTGGAAATGATCAGGAGTATCGTTGTTGTGCAGTCATTTGGAGACTCTGTTGTCGTGTGGATTGAATTTGCATGAAATGCGACTTCCCTGCTGGAATGTGAGAGAAACATCTGTGTGAATGAGGAGATGAGGTGCAAATGTTAATGTGGTTGAATGATTAGGAGTATCGTTGTTGTGCAGTCATTTGGAGACTGTTGTCTTGTGGATGGAGTTTGCGAAGAATGTTGTTGGTATGCTGATAATGATAAAACATCAACGTATGCAACAAAGAGTCTACAAATGATTGGATAAAAGTGTTTTTTGTTCGAATTCCTTATTCCTTATGTTTGACAGGTCGACCATCTCTGGATTATGAGAAGTTGATTGATGCTTGGTGGATCTGGTTAAGATCGTAGCTGTGTTGCTCTAAGTGAGTTGAACTAGGTGAGGGACCAATTCTAACAAGCTATTAAGCTATTGGTTAAAGGTTCAAGCATATAATATGCTTTGTGAAATGTTTCTCAGGCAAATGCTTGCCTTCCATGGGCTTGTTGGAACCAAGTTCAACTTCCAATCATAGCTGTTTTGATGACATGTTTAAGACCCAGAATTTATCGTTGAAGTTTTGTGGTAGAAGACTCTTAATAATATTCCTATCGTAATGGGGACTTTTTCCATGTTAAGATAATTATCACAACCTTAAATTGAACATCTTCATATTGGGAAGCAACCTCATTCTTTGCAGGTTTAGACCTTGTCTCCCTGATAACAAGCGACAACACGAGAACGATAGAACAAGGCAAATTGAGAAGATCAAACTCTTGATTTCTCACTCTCAGGTGTTTCAACGTACAACATAAACTGAAGTAAAACAAATGGAGTTGTTTAGCTTATTCACCCAAAACAGAAACAAACAGAACCTAGAAAATAGCATAGAAATCTAAATGACCCTAACTTAGCTTTTGAAAACAAATAAAAAGAGACAGAAAATGGGCTTGGGCTTAAACCAGCGCTTCATCACTCCCTTTAGCAGATATGAGATAACCCAATAGTACCAATGGTGATCAAACTATCGTACATTTGCATGCACTTCCAGGATCTTTGATCAAGCTTGTAAGACCCTTAGATCATCCTTCCTTAAAAGTTCATCTGTTGCCTCTCCCTCAGCCTATGTGAGATACAGCAATACTTCTGATGTTAATCAACACTTTAAGGCTTTTGCCTACTCTTTCAGAAACTTATAGCAAAACCTCAAATAAGATCTGCTGTCAGTCTTGAAGGCATCTCTTATGATTGTTTCACTCTACTGAATCAGGATGTGTGTGTCCTAGGCCTATGCTTGGTTGCAGTTTGGTAGCTAGAAAAAATTATAGAAGGTGGTGATGGTGAAGTTGTATTAACCAATGTCGATCTCATTTTCTTCTTATTTTTTATAATCGAACCAACTGGATGATTTTCTGCAGGTCATGACAGTAGGGCAGAAAGTGACTTTTGAGTATCGTGGCCATAACTATGTCTTCACAGTTAATGAGGCTGTTGTTGAGGAGCAGGCAGAATCTAACAGAATAGAGAGGGGGATGATAGCGGAAGAGACATACGTTGTTTTTGAAGCAGCCGCTGGTAGTAACATAAAAATTATCAACCAGCGTGAATCAGCTAGCAGCAGCATCTTCAAGCATAAAGAGTTCAATCTGAAGTCCCTTGGCATAGGTGGTCTGAGTAATGAGTTTGCAGACATATTTCGAAGGGCATTTGCTTCTAGAGTTTTCCCTCCCCATGTGACTAGCAAATTGGGGATCAAGCATGTTAAGGGGATGCTTCTTTATGGGCCTCCTGGTACCGGCAAGACTCTGATGGCTCGACAGATAGGTAAGATGCTAAATGGAAAGGATCCCAAGATTGTCAATGGACCTGAAGTGTTGAGCAAGTTTGTTGGTGAAACTGAGAAAAATGTCAGGGATCTATTTGCTGATGCTGAGCACGATCAAAGGACCAGAGGTGACCAGAGTGACTTGCATGTCATCATCTTTGATGAAATTGATGCTATTTGTAAGTCCAGAGGTTCAACTAGGGACGGAACTGGAGTTCACGATAGTATCGTGAACCAGCTTCTGACAAAAATAGATGGTGTGGAGTCCTTGAACAACGTGCTTCTGATTGGGATGACAAATAGAAAGGATTTGCTTGATGAAGCTCTCCTGAGGCCTGGGCGATTGGAGGTTCAGGTTGAGATCAGCCTGCCTGATGAGGCTGGTCGTTTACAGATTCTAGAAATTCATACAAACAAGATGAAAGAAAATTCTTTTCTTGCTCCTGATGTAAATTTGGCAGAACTTGCTGCTAGAACGAAGAACTATAGTGGAGCGGAGCTTGAAGGAGTTGTAAAAAGTGCTGTATCATTTGCTTTGAATAGGCAACTGAGTGTGGATGACCTTACTAAGCATGTGGACGAGGAAAACATAAAGGTTGGCATGGATGATTTTCTAAATGCCCTCCAAGAAGTTAAGTCTGCATTTGGAGCGTCCACAGATGATCTTCAAAGATGCAGGTATGATTGTCAATCTATATCTTAGTTTTTGTAGTGGTTGATTCGTAGTTTGCATGGACTCTGAACATATTTCTTTTGATAGCTTCTGGACTTGTCTAATATGATCCCTGCTCAGCAATAGCCTATTCACTGAAACCAATTTTTACATGCTTGTTGTTAAGCGTCCTTGGCCAATATGCAGTGCTTTCTCTCATTCAACGTTGTGAGTCATTCAGCTTTGCTCATTATAATGACTAATTCACATCGTTCAGACCTTTTTGGTGTATTTAGTTCATTAAAGGAGGAACTAATGACTTAGATTGATTAAATAAAATGCAGACTGAATGGCATGATTGATTGTGGTGAACGCCATGAGCACATCAGACAGAGAGCAATGCTACTTTCCGAGCAAGTTAGGCAGAGCAGAGGAAGCCCAATTATGACTTGTCTTCTGGAAGGCCCTAGTGGAAGGTTTGCACGCCGAACTTATTCTTTCGTTTCATCTATTTTGATATCTCTAATCTTTGGTGACTGTTGTTGACAGTGGGAAAACAGCTATAGCTGCTACAGTTGGGATTGAAAGTGACTTTCCATATGTGAAAATTGTGAGTTG
>LIEC01006300.1:0-17936 GCA_001925005.1 Drosera capensis
GAGAAGCTTCAAGAAGGAACAAAAACCCAAGAAAAAGGGAAAAGAATAGGATTTAATTTGTTTCAACTATGACAAGTTAGGACACTTTGCTGCTGACTACTAGAAGCCTCCAAAAGATGAATATCGATGACAGAAAGCTCCAGAAAAGAAAGAATATAGGAAACAGCAGAAGGGCCTATTGTAAAAACATGGAGTGATTTTGAGGAGGAGACAAAAACTGCATCAATTATGAAAACTCAATTCTGTCTCATGACAAAGAGGGTGCAAAAGAAGATAGAGAAATGATTGATATTAAATTTTATTTTTACAACCGTGATCTCTCTACAGAAGACCCAAAGAGGTACTTGCAGATATCTTAGCTGACTACATTCATCTGAAAGAGAAGACCCCAAAGAGGTACTTAGCAGATATCTTAGCTGACTACATTCATCTGAAAGTGATGTTTAGGAACCTTTCAGAAGAATGTGAGATAACAAAGGAAAATCATAAACACTATGCTGATAAAATCTCTGAACTGGAAAATCAAATGCCGACTTTGCTTATTTTTTGGACAAAAATACAATTCTTGTTGTCCAAGAGAATCAACTTCCCAAGGATATTGTAGAACTCCTTGAAAAAATGAAGGTATCCTTTTAATAAAAAATAGATACCTGAAATGGAAAGACTGAAAATTAAAACTGTAATGTCCTAATTTTTCATAACATAGTAATACATAATAATATAAATTCTACAAGGGACACAACCATAAACCCATATGAGATATAACGAACAAATTCTACAACTAGGTTAGATCAATTACAAAGATATAAAGATATCTTCTATATGACATGTCATAATTTAAATATCTATTCTGGCTCCTCGGCTATGGAGCATGAAGTACACTACCCTTTCCGAGGAGAGGTAAATTAAAGGATACTTCGGCCCTCCATGATGTTTCACAGCTGATAAATCCTCAGATAAGCATTCTACGCCGACAATAATCCTCAGTCTGAAATTGCCAGCATTAGGTGTTCCGTAGAAAACAGCAGTAATTGTAGTTGGGACAACCTCCTCACAATCTTGTACATCATTGTCCAAATATACAAACTCACTAAATTCATCGAGAGACAGCTTTATCCATAACCGATCTTCACTTGTTGCATTATACAAGGAAACTTCCAAAGTTACACCAACCGGCAGTCCAGGAATGAAGGTAAATGGATTTTCCGCATCATAACCTGGTATGAGCAGCTCTGCCTTCTTGTGTCTAATTTTATCAAGGTGAGCAAAATCCTTCAGCGAGCATGACTCCAGCAGCTTCATTAGATGGAGAGGGCTGCAAAGTAGCTTAGTAATAGAGCCAGTGTCAACCTGGGATAATTTTGCGAGCCCACGGATCAATTCAGAAGGGACAAGAGAATTTGCATCACACATATGGACCGCTCGTGAGACAGCACCAATAAGCTTCTTAACGGTTCTGCAACATATCTGAAACCTCACCAGTTTCAGCACATGGATGAGAAGTTCTAACTCAATTAAATACAGTTCGTCATCTTTGCTTAAACCCGAAAATCTATATCTCAGCTCCAGAAGAGCCCTGAGTGATTTGACAAGGACTACATCCACCTGTCCCATCCCAGGGGAGTACTTTTGAGACAATTCACAGTACTCCCATAACTTTGCAAGAGATTTTATCAGACAGATATATCGCAATCCAAATACTGAAATGCTAGCGAAATCCAGAGAATCGTTCGTTAAAGACTTGAACTCTTCTTTGCAGCTTCTGCAAGCACTCAAGAATGATACAATAGAGGAAGAGTTAGATAATGAGATGATATAAGAAATTTAGGTGAAGAAAACCGGAAAAAAAAAAAGTAGAAAGGCAAATTGTGTAAACTGTCTGAACTGCTCATATCAAAGGCAGATAATAAAACACAAGGTCTAACAAATGAGAGGTGCAGTTAAAGGCAAGGTCAACAAGCCACATAGTCCTGTCAAGTAATACAATTTCGGATGCTCTCAGGGGATGTCGAGCACCTGTATCACATGGTCGATAGAATGTTTGCTCACCACTTAGTCAATCCTTCTGGTTGATCTCCAAAACAGGAAAAAAGCTTCTTTAGTTTCTAAAAAGATGTCTTGGATGAAGAAGAACGCTAGAGCTACACGCCACCATGTCTAATGAACAAGCGACAAATAAATGGTTTCATCGCAAGTGATGACTAAGGACCTAACAGCTTTCTAGGATCCCAATAGTTCGCTATATCCAAGCATTATACGAAAGCAACAACTAATTATTTGGTAGCTTTCAAAAAGTTGCTATAAGCTTTCCGTGGGCAGATTGAAGGTCTCATTGCTAGATGCTTCATATTATTCTTTTAATCAAAACTAGATACTTAAAATTAATTGTTCTGATAACACCAGGGATTTCTCTCTGACCCAACTCTACCTGAAAAACGAAAAAAAGAGAGAGAAAGATCTAGCCTACGTTGGAAGTTTCAGTTATAAGATAAAGGATTCCTGACGTCAGTGTTCATCATACACAAGCCTTGTGCTTATGCTCTTATAAGCATAGGCTGACATTTCTTTTCTCCGACAAAAGCTCCATAGCTCTACAACTCAAGTCCCAATTCCTCCACACATCCACACCATATTTAGAGGATGTTTTCTCCTATTATCTCTCATTTAGTGGCTAGCAGCTCGTGATTACCAGGTAAAATTCATCATGATAAAATCACTTCTTAAATTGAGGCCCAAATTTTGGCATCTTTACCTAAGTTTATTAACCATGTCGAATTTGGATCTTTCTTGTTCGGCAGATCAACCCAACCATTCTGAAACTGCAAATATTGTTGTCATGCTTGTCGCCTTAAACTCATCAGTATCTACGGGTATCATAGTAAGGCCATCCTTCTGCAAATCACGACTATAAAGATATCCCATTACAGACAGAGTGTGCAGAAGGAAAGATGTACGCAGTCTTACCCCTTTTACAAACAACATAGTGATTGTTTCATAAAAATGTCATTTCCTAAAAATGATTTGCTTGTGCAAATCAAAGTGAACAAAAAATGAATAATGCATAATTGGCATCCCTTTAACATGAAAGTAATCAGAGGTTCATACATAGATTTCTATACAAGTTTTCATGAGCAGAAACATATAAAAGGAGAATTGGGACGTCAAGGGAAAAAACTGATCAGTTCATAAAATCAAGAAGACATCAGATCTTAAACAATATGTAAATTACAAGTACGTATTACAGCAATAACCTTACCTCAATAAGTTCAGTGCTTCACTGACGCTACCTGATTTTATCAACTCCCATGATATTTTTATGGACTTGAAACTGAGCTTGATGGACTTCCAACTTTCAACCGAGCTCAATTGCTGGCATTTTGTGCACATAGACAGAGACCAATTTTCAGAATCACCATCACTTGCTTTTAGTGATGAAGTTCCAATAGAGCCACCCTGCATCATCACATCTGTATTAAGACTGCTTCCTTCAGTTTCAGTCTGAAATTTATCTTTTGAAGCATGTTCTAGTCCACGGCTGCAACAAAGGTGATTCAGAAGTGCATCTTTGTTCACAACGTCACCAAGAATAGCTGAGATCCGCCCAAAATACACAGCTTGATATGAAAATATACTCTCTGGAATTTGCCGGAGACATTCCTCATGATATAAAGAGGCCGATAGAGCCATTACTAGAAGTCCAATAGCTTGTGGTTCGTCAAAGTCTAACTTGTCACAAGCAGATCTGACCTGAAGGTGGAAAGCACAAAATGAAAGCATTTTAATGAATGACAAACATCACAGCATAGGATATACTCCCTCCGTCCCATAATACTTGCAACCATTTGACCCGACACGAAAATTTATGTGAGTTGAATTTTTATGAAATTTGATGAATAAACAATATTTTTGAAGGGTTGTGGGGTTGTTGTGAAAGAAGATAAGGGTTGTAGTATAACAAAATATGATTGATGTGATTTGTTTTAAATTAAACATTGGCTAAAAAAAGGAAAAATTGCAAGGATAGCCCAAAAAGAAAAGTATTAGCATGTATTATGGGACGATGGAAGTATAAGTTTATTTTTCCTACTTACAAAACCTTTGTCCACGATTTAGGATGGAGAAAAGAAGCGAAAAAATTAATAGACAAGCCACAGTTAAGGTTCTAATTACTAGCACATCACTTTTGTCGAGTAAATTTTGTCTATATGAACACTTGATATCAGAGAGAAAATGTCGGAACATTATTGAGTAGCAAATTTCTAAACTACAATCATGATGTATAATTGGAAATGTATAAAATACAATTCTTGTTATGACAAGAACTGGTATATAGTTATGACAGAAAAAACATTTCTCCTCGATGCTTAGTGAAAATTGATATTAGGAAGTTGTATGGGAGTTCATCCACAACCCGATGATGAAGCTTGGTTTCCATCTCAATTTCAGTTATGGATAGTGGAATGTATCTCCTTTGTTAGGTACACCCTAGCTTTTAATGATAGTCATCATTTCCTAAGTGCAAGGGGACTAACAAGATGATCCACTCTCTCCTTATCTGTTTGTTATTGCAATGGACTTTTTATCTAGATGCCTGAGGAAGATGAGTCGAGATATAAAGGCTCAAATATCACTCTAAGTGTAAGAGGTGTGGTATTATTAACCTTTGCTTTGCAGTTGACCTTATGCTATTTTACAAAGCTGATAAAGAATCCATCCTCCTCCTTAGGAGAACAATGCAGCATCTTGGAGAATGTTCTGGTCAGATGTCTAGTACAGAGAAAGGTGTTGTCTTCCTTGGTGGAGTATCTGATGAAGAATATCAGAACCTGCTGCGACTTCTTGAAATGCAAAGGGGGATTTTTCCCATCAAATATTTGGGTGTCTCACTTGAAGCCCACAGAATGAATTCTCTCAATTTCAGCCAATAATTGATAAAATGCTGTGCAGAATCAGAAGCTGGTCCTCAAGAATGCTTTCATATGCTGGTGAAATCCAGCTCATAAAAGTTGTCTTGTACTCAATTCAGATCTCCTGGTCCCAGATCTTCATGCTTCCAAAGGGTAGTTATGGATGAGATTGAAGGAGTGTGCAGAGCTTTCCTTTAGACAGATATTGTCCTTCATAGACATAAAGCTTTAGAATCATTGGGGGGAAGGAGGGGGGGGGGGCACGCTGGGGATAAAGCACATGAAAGCATGGAATTTAGCACTGTTATTCAAGATGATTTGGACAATAGAGAATGAGAGACAAAGATTGGATCAAATGGATCCATAGTTACTACCATAAGGGTAGAAGCATTTGGAACATCAATCCAGGTCAGTGCTGCTCATACACCAGAAAAATGCTGATGAGAGTTAGAGATACTATGAATGTTGCAATGGAGGGATGCCTGCTGAATACCACACACAAAGTCTCAGATGAGATGGCTACAAAGCACTTTGGCCACCAGGAGAAAAATTGCCTTGGTACAAGGTAACATGGGGCCCTATCATTAGGCCCAGGCACGCTGCCATTTTGTGGCTGATCCAAAAGAAAGAATTCGTGTGAAGAAAAAGCTGCTGGATCTTGGTCATGTGAAGAAAAAGCTGCTGGATCTTGGTCTCATTCATGAGGATCAATGTGAACTATGCAGAACTCATGTTGAAACCAAAGACCATTTATTTTTTTTCTTGTGCCCCTTTTCTCAGCAGGTTGTTGACGGAATTATGAGGTATCTGGGATCGAAATGGAGAATAGGTGGTTGGCTGGAGTGGATAGATTGGCTTTTGAAGATAAGGGGGAATATGTGCAAAGTAGAAGAAGAAAGCAAATGCCTGCAGCTGTGGTGTATGAAAGCTCGTATGAACGCAACCAAAGGGTGTTTGCTCAAGTGTCTTCTCCCCCAGAGAAGATCGTCAAGAGGGTGTTCAAGTGTTTGCAGCAGTCTTTCACGTTTAACTTTCTTTTCTAATGCAGATTTATTGTATTGAAATTAGTTTGATGCCATAATCTGGTTGCTTTTATCTAATGTATAGGCAATGGCATAATGAATGATACATCTGTACTAGACAAGCATAGGAGTTTTTTGTAATTTTTCTCCTTGAGCAATGAAATATGTTGCCATTGTACCCAAAAAAAAAAAATAAAATGATTATAGTCATTCTGTTCATTTGTCCCAGAAACAATGCAAGAAAGGAGCCCAAAAACGAGAATAAAGAGGAAGACGAGGACAAGGAGGAGGAAGAAAATAAGCGAGAGAAGGACGATGGTATTTGATCGCCTTGTAGGTTTGTATTATCAAAATAGACAAAATATGATCTACCTCCTACAGCCGTAAACCCCATCAACAAAAATATCAATGGAATGTTTTTTTCCTGAAGAAGACAATTTGTATAGTCCAATAAGGATAAATCCTAATGAAGTTGAAATCTCGTTACAAAATCAGTAGGGTATGAAAGAGAAGGAAGGACATCTAAGAGATAAGTTTAGTCCTATAGATTAGGCTGATATGAACGCTCCACGACACAACGGAAAAATTCAATAGAAAATTTCAAGAGGTCAACGTACGAAGAATTTATTTTCACCCCGAAAAAGATTTCATTCCTGAGAGGTCACCCTAAATTTTTAATCTCAATTCTAACACGAATTATAACCGATAACAACATTCCCCTAGACCATAATATCGACACCCTTCTCAACATCTCTATCTCTGTCCCTCAAACACCACCAACCCCTTTGCCTCTCTAAATCATCATTACCACAAGCACCACCATCACTACAACCCCCACAACCATCATTATTGCTATCGCTACTAACTATCAATGCATTATATCAACTCCTGACATATTTATCCCAGAAGAAAGGCAATATGACATAATATCAAAGGGGAAAAAGAAAACAGAAAGCAAGGAATTCTAACAGCTTCAAAACTCTAATACTTTTGCAATTTATAATTACTCTCTCCCGCCCAAGATAAATGTAACTTTCATAGCTCGCATACTTGCCGAGACATACTTTGGGCATCTTTTGAATTATCGTTCTTAATTAATTAAGCTTTATAAATTTTTCGTATATAAAATAGTTCTTAAGTGTCATTTAGTGCAACAATGGTGTAAAAAAGTACATTTCGGGTAGTGCAAAAAGTAGAACACAATAATTAATTTGGGACGGAGGCAATAAAGCCTTATTATGAGTAACAGCTGATCAAATGAACAGATGTTTGAACAAAAAATTGCTAACCTTGTGGCAAATATCTTGGATGATGCTCACTGCATGGCCACCATTGATGCGAACGGATTCAAATAAGGCAAGCAAAAACTCTGCTTCATTCTGTACACCAAAAGATGCAACAGATGAACACCAAGAATCATGGAATAAGCGAAGAAACTAGTCACTGAAGAGTGCTCTGATAAATAATATCGAATCATATCACAAGTTGCATAAGCAAAAGGTTCATAAGATTAGAAAGAAAGAAAAAAAAAAAAGCCAAACTTGCAGATCCACAGTGAGGTTTGCATCTTGCAGTGTGGGGTAGATCCATCATGATTTTGGAATTGTGTTTTTATGAATAAAGCAAGTGCACATTTTTAGATGCTTGATGGTGAACCAACAATCCGAGTGCAGAACATGCAATAGGATAAGTTATCAACTGAAAGTAAAGAGAATTGTGGGAAATCAAACCTGCGGATACTGCTCCAACCCATCTAAAAGACTTTCTACAGATAATTTATATGACTGCAACGTTGCAATCTTCATTGCTCCAAGTATTTTTAATGCTCCAACTCTTATTTGAGGACTTCTGTCAGCCAGACTTCTAAATAACTGACAAACAAAAGTAGCTGATTTAGGAACTTCCCTACTGGTCATAATGATGATATATAGCATTTTTCTTTTTATGATGATATATGACATGCAAGCATTATAACATCACCCACAACACTGAATAAAGCAAGACTTGGGGGAAACAATCCTTCAACAATGGAAGGAGCACCAATACTGTAATCTCCAAGTCAAAAGACACTTTACAATTACTTCTGAGATTGTGCATGCTAGCACTTCCATTTCTTTCTCAAGTCTAGTGAAATAGGAATCTTAGAAAAGGAAGCAAAGGAAATTAATTATAATTTTAACCTATGCGGACCATAGGTGCCAGTATGGAATGCCCTGAGGCGCACATTTGGTCTTTTTCAGCATGAACTCAATATATTACTAAACCCGGATTACATATCCACATAGGTACCAGGCTACCAGCTAAGGACTACTAAATCATACTCCCTACTACAATAACTTAACAAGATTCAACCCTACCAAACATTAAATCTCATGGTACAAGACCTAGGAATGGTTCCCCACGTATGTCAAAATAAAGTTGAGAGATCTCGGGTGAATGCGCAAAGAATATATCCACCATCCTGTTGAAAAAAATTAAATAAAATAGTCTATCATAATTGAAATTCTTTGCCGACATTTTTTTCCTTTTTAACAATGATGGGGCTCAAAACAGCTCTGTTACAATCTAGCAAACTTGGCAAGGAGAAATACTTTGGGGAGAGTACGATGATTATTCATTAGCGCCAGCTTTACATGTACTGCGACAAACTCAAAGCATGCAACAAGGTTATACCTATCTATTGGAACCCCGAACTCTGCAAGAAACTGGAAGATAAAAAAAATCTTTTCTTTTCTAATCAATAAAGAGGTGACCAAAACCTAGGGGATCAATCAGTTATCTCTTTAGTATCTTTGAGATGTATTTTGATATCAACTTCAAATTAACTATTGAGATGATGTATCTGGCTTTTGATTTCCAGCAAGAATCACCAATTAAAATAATATGGTTCTGGCATATTAAGTATGAAGCCAACAAAACTACCCCAGAACTAGGAGAGAGAGGGGGGGGGGGGGGGGGGGGGGAGCAAGAGATGGTGTCCACTAAGCAAAATAACGAGCAAGAGATGCTTAAAAAACCATTAAATTTTAGGCCCACGGAAGGAAAAGTGTGTGGGAGATAAAAGAGTGTCTCGTGGTATTTGGGTATGGAATATGAACACCTACATTACGACTTAAAAAATGAATTCCTTCTGTAAATATTAATAGACTAGAATATTTTGCATGGCCAATATGAAGAAACACCGCCAAAATTGTGAAAAATGTTTCCAAGGGTGTAAACGTTTCAAAACAAAATACTGTTTAATGTGTTTATAACTTACACGAATTTTTGAAACATTCAACGGCACATAGTACAAAACATTCATAGGACGAAAACTTCTATATGCCAATAGAAACAGCCTACTGAACCTTTTCCAGAACACTGGAAGCAGCACAAGTTTTTTTCTGTTCATAACTATTCTGAGCAAAAGGAAACAAAATAAATCATTCACTTCTTGACTACAAATCTAAAACCCACCCCGCCTATTACGCCCCAAGAAGCAAAGAAAAAATGTGTGAGTGCCATCTCCTTCCAACTCAATCAATGTGTCAAGAACTTACCATCTGTGTTAGCACCTGTTGCATCTTTAAATCGTCACATTTTATCACATGATGGAGAGCCTCTAAAACCTCCAACCTGACAAGCTCCGAGTCATCATTCTGAACATCCAACAATAAGGTTACAGCTTCATCAGCAAAGCGAGAAGAAAGGCTAATATGTCCACGAAGAGAAATACATGCAGCCCTGCGTACCTTCAAAGTCAAAGATGTACGAAGTAAGAACACAAAGCATGAAAGCCAAAGCAATCAACTTTAGCCACGGAACACCAAAGAGCACCCTACCTAAAACTGTGGCGAATACCCCCTAAAAAATGGGAGGGTACACCATCTTTCAAGTCAGATATATTAAACATTATAGGATGACTTGATAGAGAAAGTGCAACAAGAGGATATCAAAATGCTGTAACTAGGTATCTGCTATAGAAAACCTAGATCAGAAACGTACAGGAATCAATTAAATTTCATTTTTTACCAGTGCCGATATTTGAGCAAAACACATGCACAAGAAGATCAAATGCTAGACAAGCATATTCAGGCAAATTGAAATCTATGCAAGAGTCAGAAAACATACTTCGCTACATTCATCTTCAAGGCCATGAACAAAAGCTCCAGCAGCAGAAAATGCACGTAGTTTATTACTTTTTGCACTGCACCGAGAAAGAGGCTTTTTACCCTTGAGAGAACTCAGAATCCTTTTAGACAAGCTCTGCAACAATATACCTTCAGATACCTGTTTGATCTTCCCTAGGCTGTAGAAACCTTCCAGTCTGACACTAACACTCATATCTCTGACAATAGAACAAAGCTGCAAGGAGATGCTAAAATGTCAGTTGAGTAATGCCAAAGGATGATCACACAATAGGATAACTAGTACAACCTAACGCATAACATATGCCTGAAATCATGGATCACTTCTGCTATCGAAAGACAAGCATTGCCAAGTCCACATATAGAGGGCAGCACAGCAAGGACTCTCATACAATATCCAGTTATAACTTAAAAAGTGATCAACCTTGTTTTTTGTCATGGGGATATGGAGACTACAGCAACCGCAGTCATTGGCTGCAGCCCCTCATAAATCTACAAAAAACAATCTATCTTTTTCTTTTAAAATTTAAATTTTGAAATAAAGTTTTTTGTGAGTGGGGCTACAGCCAACATGGCTGCAACAATTGCAGCCCCTTTTTCCTGTTTTATACTTTTATTATTGTACCTATTGGAAAACAAAACCATTGTCATCCAGAAATACCTCCACAAATATGTATAAAATGGTCCTTTGTTATATTAAATAACCATGCCAAAGCAACAGCATACATGGCTTGCCATTTTCGATTAAGAGAGCATGCAGGGGATATGCCTTGTGAAGACTCATCCATCTCTAGATCTTCTTCTAGATCACTTCCACTATTCAAGCCAACCAAGGCATAGAAGTCAAGAGTTATTTTCATAAAAACACATTCAGTACTTAAAACTTTTTCCTTCCAATTTTCATGTAAACAACTCATATTTTCATTTAGTTTCCATTTAAGCACACTCCCCAATGGACAAAAATACCCTCGCAATTCAGATTTTCATGTTAATTTACTATCATATACAACCTCTTGAAATAGTATAATAGAACTCAATATGACATACATTTGATATAAGAAAACAGTAGAAAGTAAGTTATGAGATGATACCAGAGAAACAATCTTTTTGAGGATATTTTTTGTATGTTTGCAGCCATTACGAGTATTTTTGTATTGAAATCTACAATGACATTATATCCCATTGTAAGAACCCTAGAAAGTAAGCAGAAAAGCATTTTGATTCCACCATTTCTTTCTCAAGTTATCTATTAGAATGTGCATGGTGCACCCCCTTTAGGTGATATAGCTCGAGAAATTGATAAGCTCTAAACAAGCGTACAGATAATGGAACTAATGCTAGGCATCGTGATGAACAATCCCATTAAAAATCACGTATACATGGCTGCCAAATTTCTGTTTGATTCGCTTTCAACTTTATTGTAAAAGTTGACACAAAGAACATGATCATGAACCCCAGCAAAGGCTTTGGCATGCTATCATGAAGAATGCTTGGATATCATTTATGTTTTAACATAAACAGAAAGGTACAGAATCAAAATAGCATACCAAGAGAAACAAGTGGTCCGTGCAATCTCTCTTATCCTCCCCATCCTTTGAATCTATGAGCATTATTCCCCATTCAGTGACCTGAAGCAAACAGAAATTTAAGTTCAATTAGCCATGGCAAGCTTGCTTTAGCAACTTAACCCATGTGGTGCACTACAAAGCGAGGATTTCATTGCAATATGATCCTTATAGATTAAAAATTTGCTACTATTTTCTCCAGCAAGCACATAGTTTTTTTCCTCACGGATCAACAACTCAACGTCCAAATTACCAAATAGAATCAAACAATCAATTCAAGGAAACAACCAAACAACCAAACACAAAATCTAGCTCCATTGCACAAATTGAAACTCACAGCTCGAACAGCAGAAACCCGAACACACTCCTCCCCATCCCTAATCATCCCAACCGCACTCCAATAGCACCCCTCAACAACGCCAATACCATCCACCACGATATTCCCCGACACGCAAATCCCACACAAGCCCTCCAACGCGGCCCTCCGCACCAACGGATACGGATCCTTCATCAGCCCCAAAAGCACCGGAACCAGCACATTGGGGGGAACGGTGGAATGAGCTAGGGTGCGGAGAGCGCGGGTGCGGTCGCTGATTCGGGGACTGAAGCATAGGGAGAGGAGCTGAGATGGGTCATCGAGGGGATGGGAGAAACAAGCGGAGGAGCCGGAAGGAGTCATCTCATCATCCTGTGCAAGGTGTTCGAGGAAGCCTTCACCGGTGGACGAACATCGCGTCCCTGATCCCGAGGAAATCGGCTGCGAACACAAGGGATCATTACGAGGCGCTGGTGCTCGACGTGATGGAGATTGATTCTGGGAGGGTTGAGATTCCGCAGTACAAGGATGAGGCGCGTGGGCTACAGAGTGGCGGAGGGAAGAGAACAAGGGCGAGCCCAATATGGATCGCTGCTGTACACAAAACAGAACAACAACTCAGCCGTGTTTGTTTTCGGATTTAAATGAGAGAGATATGATTAATTATTTAATTTTATTTTTTATTTTATTTATTTTATTTAAATTATAATGTTATATTAATTGTATTATGTCATATTTATTTTGAATAGTTTTATTTTTTACATAAAAAATTATAAAACTGATACAAAATTATAATATATAATTTAAACTATAATTATTATTTTATAATAATTTTATATAAAATTATATTTGATTTAAACGATTCATAACATGCACAATTTAATTATTGATAATAATATTATAATTTGAACAAAAACACTTAAGATTTTTAAAGAAAAAAATCCCTTCTAATTAATTTAATCCCTTATATCGAGAATTAATTAATGATAATCATAATTAATCTCGCCCTAAACAAACCGTAGATAGTAAATAACTAATCTCACCCAGATGTGAAGTGTGAAATCACGTGTGAAATGATGTGATATTTAACACAATTTTTCTCCCCCTTCATCGTTTGCATACTCCCAAAACTTGTCTTTTTCTCTAGGCATCTTTCGTCTTGAAACAACAATGAAAAAGAAACAAAATAAAATTAGTCAATTGTACACGTGAAGAACAGTCTGTAACCATCCATTACCTCTCCCTGAGGTAAAAACAAGAATACAAGTAGAGATGAGACCACACACAAATAAAGCAGAAATACAAACACTCAAGAGAGATCACACACCTACACTTGAGAGAGACAAATATAAACAAAAAGCCCATAAAGTGAATACTGAATACTAGTAATACGATTCATTGGCCTGCTATGTTACTGTGCTGCTACTACTAGTTGTTGGCTTGATATACTAAAAATTCAAGACAAAGACAAAAAAAAAAACGGTGACAAATTCTTGTCATGCGCATGCCCAGCTTTAAACATAAAATCACGAACACAAAATTAGAAAGACAATGATGAAATTAACTTGATTTTCTCCTTTTGACCCAAACAAACCGTGTCAATTGAACAAAAGAAAACTACAAAAACTAGGAAACAAACAAAGACAACAAATAGGACAAGCCGTGAAAACCAAAAAAGAAGAATTTGGAAAACAGATTTGTCTTTTATTTTCCATTGAGTTTCAAGTCAACTCAATTCAAATCAAATACCTTGAGATGAATATTTGAAGATGAGAAGACAGGGATGAGATCTCAACAAAGGTTGGATGAATGGGAGTCACCGAAGGAGGCTTACGGTGAGATCTTGCCGGACGGGAGTTCGTCAGAGTCAGGTGATTGATTGGGTCGAACGGGCGAGGACCAAATCTTCCAGAGAGATGAAGTGAAGCAGCTGCGAGATCCCAACCCTAATTTTTGATTTGACAGATTTGTGATTTTTTGGGTTTTATTTAAAAATCTGGATTTTTACCCTTTTTTTGAAAAATACATGAATCCCGTATTTTTTGCAAATTAATTGTGTATTGTCCGAATAATACAGTAACAGTATGTCCAAGGGAAAAGTGGCGAATTTTTCATACAAAACACGTATAATACATGGTTTTTGTGACAATGATTTAGTAGAGGCTATCAATACGGCCTGTTACATTCTGAATAGGGAACTCATTAGACCTATATTAAAGAAAACCCTCACTCATAAATGGAAGAATTTCAAATATCTCACACATAAGAAAATTTGGATGTAAATGCTTTATCCTCAACAATGGAAAAGACGATCTCGACAAATTTGACATAAGGAATTATGAAGGGATATTTGTTAGATATGCTCATGGAAACAAGGAACACTAACCATTGAGGAGAGTGTGCATGCAATTTTTGATAAAACTAACTTGAGTGATTCAAATTTTCACGATGAAGACTTTGAGATTAGCCAAGGACAAACCAACTGAAACCGAAGGTGAATCATCAAAAGATCAAGTGGAGTTGATGGAAACAAAAGACTAAGGAATATGTTGATCAAATAAAAAACCTGAAATGTTAAGGCACAAAGGCTTAGGCCTTAGAACTTGAATTGAAAGAAATTGACCAAAATAAGAAATTGGAGCTTCAACAGCATTCTAACACTCCTAAGTGATCAGAAATTGAAAATACAGAGACTCACATCCATCGAATGTAGTGATTGGTGATTTAAAGGTTGGTATTCAAACAAAGCCAAATAATTCTCTTCAAAAATACTTACGTTTTTTCAGCTTTTCTTTCTGACATAGGACCTCATGATTATAAGGAAGCTCTAACTAATCCTGATTCCGTATGTCCAATGCAAGATGAATTGAATCAGTTTGAAAAAAGTAAAGTGTGACATCTTGAACCTAAACCTAGTAATCACCTAATCATGGGAACAAAACGGGTCTTTAGAAATAAACTTGATGATAGTGACATAATTACTAGAAATAAAGTTAGGTTAATGGTCAAAGGTTATAATCAAGAATAAGGAATATGAAGAAACCTTTGCACCTGTTGTTAGATTAGAAGCCATTATAATGTTGATTGCATTTGCTGCTCACATGAACTTCAAGTTATATCAAATGGATGTGAAAAGTGCTTTTTTGAATGGCTATATAAAAGGAAATGTTTATATTGAACAACCACCTGGCTTTGAAGATCTAACAGATCATGTAATTGAACGGGACAAAGCTCTTTATGACCTTAAACAAGCCCCAAGGGCTTGGTATGAAAGGCTCTTTGAATTCTTGTTGTCACATGATTTTACTTAGGGTCAAGTTGATAAAACTCTACTCATCAAGAACCATGGCAATTCTAAATTGTTGATAGTGCAAATTTATGTTGATGATATCATATTTGGCGCCACTAATGAGATCTTGTGCAAGGAAGTCTTTGAGCTCATGACAGGAGAATTTGAGATGAGTATGATAGGAGAGTTAACATTATTCCTTGGACTCCAAATCATACAAGGGAACGAAGAGACAATCATTAACCAACAGAAATATCTCAAGGAACTACTCAAGAAATTTGACATGACTCGTTCTAAGACATTTAACACTGCAATACATACTGCATGTAAACTGGATGCTGATTCTCAAGGTAAAGTTATAGATCAGAAAACCTACAGAGATATGATTGGTCCCTTAATCTATTTGACTGCTTGTAGACCTGATATGATATTCAGTGTGTGCCTGTATGCACGATTCAGGCTAATCCTAAGGAATCTCACCTTAAAGTTATCAAAAGAATAATGAGGTATCTCAAAGGCTCAGAAGGTCTAGACCTTTGGTATCCTAAGGGGACCAATTTTGACTTGTTAGGATATTTTGATGCTGATTTTGTAGGTCATTTGATGGATAAGAAAAGTACTACTGATACATGTCATTTCCTATGTCCATACTTAGTCTCTTGGTCATCTAAGAAATAGGATTCGGTAGCCCTTTTTACCACAGAAACTGAATATATAGCCGCTGGATTATGTTGTGCATAATCACTTTGGATAAAACAATAACTTAGAGACTATGGCCTGAGTCTTAGTTTTGGTCTTGTTCATCACAACTCAAGGGTTGGACCTTCTTCGATTATGTTTCTCCCGAGATGACTTCGAACAACTACTCCTGATTCATAACCACTAGAACCTCCAAGTTGCCTCAAATGCTTGGAGAATATGAATAAGAACTCATAGCTGCACTCCATACTATTGGCTGCTAATGCTCAGCTGAAAGAATAAGAGAAGAAGGTGGTTGAATTGACTAAGGAGCTTAACATTGCCAAGGTTTAATTGAAGAAGATACAGAATATCTCCCTTCCCTCTATCTCCTAAACCTAATCCATAACCCTGAAGCCTAGCTTATTACTTTTTAATTAAGTCTATCCTTGAACTATGGTCAAGAATTGCATTTGCTATATGGTCTGTGATAATTATGTTATTACTTACTTTGCTTATTCATATTTGACAAATAAGACCTGACACCTTGGACTAGTCTTTCTGGATCTAAAATGATTTCTATCCTTGAGGGTAGGGATGGTGAAATCTTCTTGTAGATACATTGAGATATGAAGATTGTTTATAGGGATATTTGGTTGAAAAAGAGGCTATTTTTCCTTTTTTGAGGATGCCAAAGGGGAAGAAAAAGTGTTTATGATGATTCTTAGGAACCTATATCCATTTCCTCTTCTAAGGTGAAAAGGTCCAGTATGTATCAACATTGTGTCCAGACTTATAGCACAGATAACATCTAGTTGTACAAATAGGTATGGTTGGATTTAAAGCCTTCTAGAGATGCTGAGCAGGTCTCCTCCTCAGATGATGCATTGGGGATTTCTGGGGACACTAAAAAGATCTCCCCCTCAGATGATAATGGTATGGTCTAGAAGAGTCTCTATCAGAAGTCCTCTTGGGGTTTGGCCAATTAGGCACAGATGGCTTCATACAGTTTGTCTGGTCATGAGAGGGCAGACTAGCACATGACATAGCAGCTGTCTGATCAACAGACTTCGTCTAAGGGTCCAAGGGTGGTTTAGTAGTTGACTTAACAAACACTATGAATATGGGTCTTTTTAGTTTCACCTTCTCTAGAGGGTCTATATCCCTATGGCCAATTTCCTCTTTTGAGGAACCATTAAAAGAGATCTGATCAAAACATTCAAGTGAATTTCACTTTCTAATAATGGCAGAGAAGATGTCTCGCTCTTTGATTAGACTACTAATTTGGTCCTTTTGGGTCTCTACTACTACACCCTTCAAGGTGTCCACTTCTACCTTCAACAGAGTTAGGGCACTATCCTTATCCTCACCGGACTTTCTAAACTCGTCTTTCTCTAAGAGTAGTATCTCGTATTCTGCAGATAGTCTATTATACATTTTAAAACAGTTAAGGAGCTCTTGGGATAACTCCTAGACTAGCTCACTCAAATCAGATATAGTGATAGAAGGTTCCTTTTTAGCTCACTCAAATCAGACAAGTTATTCTTGTAAACATCACTCGTTTTCTCATTCTTGACTGTCAAAGTATCCTAGTCTTTGACAGACTTGTAGTGAACCAGATGCTCAAAAAAATCTTCATCAAGGGTTTGAAATAGAATGTTCATGCCCCTCTTATCTACGGCCACTTTCTTTTTATCAAGTTCTATCCAATCAGAATTTGGGATATCCATCAAGATTGTGGAAGTTGGAGATGCAGCCTTTCGAGAAAAAATATGGACCTTTGATGATGGTCTCGAACAGACTCCCGTCTATGACATCCAAATAGATCTTTATTCTAACCTTTCAATTACCAAAAGTCTCGATGGTGCACATTGGAGGTCTCAAACTCAAATTGTTGTTAGGTATCTTAAAATCGCACAGAATCATATAATAACAATCACAACCAAGATCTCTTCACACAAACAAGTAAAGAATTGTTCTGATACCAAATGACAGTACGTGATTGTAATTAAGAATAGACTTGAGGGGGTGG
>LIEC01006301.1:0-40205 GCA_001925005.1 Drosera capensis
TGAAACTCAAACTCTACAACTTCACATATGTGCCGAACTAATTTGGGGCCAGATTTAGAATTAAGTAAAACCTTATGTGTTCCTTCTTTTACACATAATATGATATCTGCAAGTAAGCTGACCAAAGAAAAAAATTGCGCTGTAATTTTCTTTCCAAAATTCTGTGTATTTCATAACTTGTCCACAAAAAAGACGATTGGGATGGGTGAGGAAAAAGATGGGCTGTACTACTTCAGCGAGCACAAAGAATGAGCTTGTTACTCCAGCCACCACAAAAAATTACCTTTAGATCTATGGCATCAGCGTTTAGGACATCCACCTGAGCATCGCCTCATAAATCTTTTGAAAGATATTAATATTCCTTTTGAAAATAACAATTCATGTTGCTCAATTTGTTCTTTAGTCAAACTTGTTAGAAAACCTTTTCCAATTAGTGCCAAAGAAAGCATTTCTCCTTTTGATATTTGGGGAGGATATATTCAACCCCTTCTCATAGCGGGGCAAGATATTTCTTAACTATTCTGGATGATCACACTAGATGTACCTGGGTCTATTTAATGAAAAACAAATCTGAAACACAATCCTGCTTGAAAGCCGTTTATGCCATGGCAAAGACCCAATTTTCCTCCAAGATAACAAAAATTAGATCTCATAATGCACCCGAATTGTTATCCATTGAAATGCAATCCTTTTTTGGTGCAAATGGAATTCTTCATGAAACAACCTGTGTCAATACTCCACAACAAAACGGGGTAGCTGACCGGAAACACATATATTTATTAGAGGTAGCTCGCTCCCTTCGTTTTCAATCAGGTCTACCAAAGATATTTTGGGTAGAGTGCATCCTCACTACTGTCCACCTTATTAATCGTTTACCTATAAAAATTCTCAATAATAAATCACCTCTGGAAATGTTATTCCATAAAAATTCATCCTACGCACACCTTTGAATCTTTGGCTATCTTTGCTATGTACACACACTCAATTCAGATAAATTTGGACCGGGCAAGAAAATGTGTATTTGTAGGTTATCCACCAAGCAAGAAAGGCTACAGAGTTTTTGATTTGGAGGAAAATATTTTAATTGTAAGTCATGATGTCATATTTCATGAATTTATTTTTCCTTACAAAAATTTATCTCAAAATCCCCCACAAAATTTTCCTTCTTTATCACAAAATTCAGCACAAAATTTTCCTTCTTTATCCCAAATCATGCGGCAGCTGGCTCAACCGGACTCGTTGCTAGACTCACCACTTCCAGTCATCTAGCCAACTCCGTCGCTAGAGCCAGTCCAGCCTCCACTGCCTTCAGCCCAGGATGGGCCACCACAAACCGATCTAGTTGAAATTCAGCCCATTCCATCGTTAGCCCAAACCGATGCCTTTATCCAATTAACGTTCCAGTCGGCCCACGAAAACCCCTGGATATCTTGTTGATTTTCAATGCTCCTCCTTGCGTTCATTTTCGAGTCTCTCGACGTCTCCGACAGGTACTAAATATCCTATAAAAAATTATTTTGCTTATCATAGATTTTCAGAAAACCATATGGCTTTTCTCAGCACCATCACTTTGGCAGTCGAACCCTGTAGTTTCTTTGCCGTCGTCCTACATCCAGAATGATGAGCCGCCATGCAGGCCGAACATGAGGTCCTTGAAGAAAATAACATATGGACTATTACACCCTTGCCATCACACAAACAAGCTATCGGCTGCAAATGGGTCTACAAAATTAAGTACCGGGCCGACGACAACATTGAACGATACAAGGCACGGCTGGTAGCCAAAGGTTTTACCCAGCAAGAGGGCATTGATTATCACAAGACTTTCGCACTCGTCGCCAAGCTCATCTCTGTGCGTTGCTTACTTGCCCTGGCCGCCAAGAAGAGCTGGGCCCTCCACCAGATGGACGTTAACGATGTTTTTTTGTAGGGTGATCTAGACGAGGAGGTTTATATGCACTTACCCCGGGCTACGTGCACAAGGGGTCGAAACATGCCCGGTCGTTCAGTCGGCTAAAGAAATCCATCTACGGTAAAAAACAGGCATCGCGTAATTGGTATGCAAAGTTTTCCAGTGCTCTATACTCTTTTGGGTTTCGCTAGTCGGCTAGTGATCATTCCTTGTTCCTTATTACATCGGGTTTACATATAACCTTGATAATGATCTATGTCGATGACATGATCATTATGGGTAGTGACCCGGCACACATTGAGCAGATCAAGACCTTTATTCTCTTCATATTCTGATTAATGATCTGGGTAAGCTAAAATATTTATTGGGGATCGAAGTTGCACGCTCATGTACAGGTATTTTCTTGTCTCGACGGATGTACATCCTGGATATTTTGAAGGAGGTCGACTACCTTAGGGTCAAGCCAATTGATTTTTTTATGAAGCAAAACCTGCAGTTAAACGGCACTATTGGCCTGTCACTAAAGGACCCTGACATATATCGGCGTCTGATTGGGCGGCTCATCTATCTGACTATTACCCAGCTTGAGATCACCTTTATGGTTAACGCTCTCAGTCGGTTTATGTACTCACCTCACCAGCCGCACATGGATACCATACGTTGGATCCTTCGATACCTCAAGTATGCGCCTGGAAAAGGTATTCTTTTACGTGCTGACAATACACTCTAGCTTAGTGCTTACTGTGATTCTGATTGGGCGTCCTGTCCCACTACCCGTCGGTCACTTATAGCCTATTGCATGTTTTTTGGAGACAATCCTATCTCCTGGCGCACTAAGAGACAGGGCACTGTTTCACGCTCTTCTACTGAAGTCGAGTACCGTGTCATGGCCGTGACTACCTATGAACTTCTCTGGCTGCAGGTCTTGTTAGCTGACTGGACATTGCACATCCACAACCCATGATCCTTTATTGTGACAATCAATCTACCATCCATATTGCTACAAACCCTATATTTCATGAGCGAACTAAACACATTGAGATTGATTATCATGTTATTCGCGAACATGTCCAAGCTAGTGACATTCAGACCAGGCACATTCGAACCAATGATCAACGGGCTGATATTTTCACCAAGGCTTTAGGTCGGGCTCAATTTCTTGACCTATCTTGTAAGTTGGGCGTTTTCGATTTGCATAGCCCAACTTGAGGAGGGTGTGTTAAACAATGCCAAAGAAAGCAGTTGCACGCGTGAAGAAATTGACACATGTCAAAGAAGGCAACTGCACGTTTGTGAAGAAGTTAATGTCAAAGAAGGCAACTACATGCCTATGAAAGCTGCGTTCTGAAAATTATATTTAAACACATGTAATAAATCTTAATTTCCTATGCTTCTTACCTGTACAATTCAATTTTATCAATCTATTCCTCAAAGATTTGACAGAATGCACTGCAAAAGAATGAAACTTGGAGACTTGTGACCTTACGAAAGGGTAAGAGAATAGTTGGGTATAGATGGGTTTTCTGGATCAAATACAATACGGACGGATCCATAGAGAGATACAAAGCAAGACATGTGGCAAATGGATATACATAGAAATATGGCGTAGATTATCAAGAAACGTTCTCTCTGGTGGCAAAATCGAACACTGTCAGGATGTTGTTATCGCTAACTGCAAATCTAGATTGGCCTCTACATCAATTTGATGACAAGAACGCAGTCCATCACGAAGATCTTCATGAGGAGATTTATATGAAGGTACCACCAGGTTTTTTTGTTCCTTCAAAGCCAGGTCTTGTATGCAAGTTGCAGGCTCTCTGTATGTGTTGAAATAGTCACCTTATGTATGGTTTGGATGCTTTTAGTTTGGCAATGAGGAAGTATGATTTTTCTCAGAGCAATTCGGATAACAAGTTGTTCCTCTGAGATGCTCAGAGAAAATTACGGTATTGATCATCTATGTCGACGATATGATAATAACAAGGAACGACCCAGAAAAGATCTCTAGACTTCAAAAGAGGTTAATTGCTGATTTCGAGATAAAAGGCTGGGGAGGCTCAAGTACTTTCTCGGAATTGAAGTCGCTAGATCAAAGGAGATATATTTCTTTCTCAAAGAAAGTATGTGTTGGATTTACTATCAGAGGTGAGGATGCTAGATTGTAAGCCGGCCAATATTCCGATTGCCCAGAATCTTAGACTTATGGCATATCTAGATCAAACGCCTATTGACAAGGAGAGGTACCAGAGATTAGTTGGAAAGCTAATCTACTTATCCGGACATTGCATATGTTGTGAGCACTATTGATCTATTTATGCACTCTTCGAGGAAAGCTCATATGAATATGGTGATGCAAATCCTTCGCTACTTGAAAGCTACCACAGGAAAAGGATTGTTCTTTATCAAGAATAATCATATCATGATTGAAGGTTATACAAACACCGACTGGGCAGGAAGCGCTATGGACAGGAGATCAATATCGGGTTATTTTACTTTTATTGGAGGTAATTTAGTCACATGGAGAAGCATGAGACAAAAGGTGAAAGCACTGTTAAGTGCGGAGGCTGCGTTCAGGGGAATAATAAAGGGTTTGTGTGAACTGCTCTGGCTCAGAAAATCGATGAACGAAATTGGTTTTCCTCCTAAGTGAGAAATGAGTATATTTTGTGACAAGAAGGCAGCTATTGATATTTCACATAACCCAGTACAACATGAACATACAAAACATCTTGAGATTGATGAAAATTTCATCAAAAAAAAGATTGATGAAAAGATAGTATGGTTTCATTTGTTAAGTCAACAGATCAGTTGGTGGATATCTTAACAAAGCTAGTCTCTGGCACAATATTGTATACTTCACTTGACAAGTTGGACATCCAAGACATCTATGCTCCAATTGGAGGGAGAGTGTTGGCATGAATGTAGGATTAGGCAAAAAATAAGAATATTGTGTATGCCGAAAATCTACATTATAATAATATTGTATTGAGTTGTTGTATTTGAAGTGTTATAAGAGTCCTCTATTTATAGGACATATAGTTGAGAATATATTACGGAATATGCCATTACAACGATCATATTCAAACGGCTATATTCCAATGACCATATTAATAATATATATTCTAACATCCCTTCAAACTCAAGATGGTTCTCAAAAAAAACAAAATGAGTTTGTATAGAGGATGGATTTGAATTTGGACTTCGATCGATGCTGGCTGCTTGGCCTTGGTTGATATTGGTTGATTGGAAAGTGATGCTTCCAATTAAACTCTGATGTGCTGATTCTGATCCATACTGAGAGAAACTTGAACTAAATTTGTCATCCCTTCCCAATGCCGATGACTCCGACCATGAAAGAAGAAGAAGAAGACGACGGAGGCGATGTCGGGTATAACTCTGACCACATAAGAAGAAGATGATGGCAACGATGTCGGGTATGACTCCAGCCACATAAGAAGATAACGAGAAGACGACGTTGAAAATGACTCCGGCCACATAAGAAGAAGAAGATATTGGCAACGACGTCGGGAACGACTCCGACCAACAATGACGGTGGTGATGTGATTTGGACAATCGATGGGAGCAAATCTCTTTGAGGCATTTTCACAAACATGTTGTGGATAGATATGAATGCAGAACTTGTACAGAGATTGAACCTGGAAGGCATTTGATTATGAGGATAGAGCTGAAGAGGAAAAGAAACGAAGAGCTGAGTTTGAGTTCACAAGGCAACAACTATATTTCTCTAGGGTTGCTGCATACCAACAAGCTCGCTGAGAACAATACTGATGAGTACAGAGGCAGCTGACCCAATTTCACCTGAGAACTTAGCAGATCCTATCCATATGTGGGCACTGCTCTCTCACCAGGGTATTCCTATACCCAGCTCCTGGATTTGTCGTCTGGCCCATCTACCGTCGTGTCTAATTTGGTCGACGACGACGGCGGCTAGGGCCTCGCTTTTGCTTCCAATTTCCAGTTCCAAGACATGGTCATGCCCGCGACCCCAACATGGGTATCCTCAATTTTGTATCCTTTTTGGGGAAGGGGAATCAGGCACCTAGTTTGGAGCTTGGCTAGGAATGATAAAAATAAAACTGCGTATCATTTAATATAGACAGAGCAAGAATCATGACACACATTTGTTTTCCTCTAACATATTACGGCTATAATCAAGATCTAAATAAAAATAGAGAGAATTATTTTGAAATTCTCACATGAGTTCAAATGAACACTGCACTCCCCAATTCACTTTTACATACACATCACTCTTTATTTCAAATTTAGTTTTCATCTTACTCAATAATATCTTCACAACACATCATCCCTCCTCTCTCCAACCCCAAAATCAACGACATTTCCCCACCTCTATCATCTCCACAGCCACATCATCATCACTTCTCATATCCATCTCGTCCTCTCTTCCTCTCCTCTCATCCTATTCTCCTCTCATCCTATTCTCCTCTACCATACAAGCGCATAACTATCCTCAATCCATGCTCATCATCTCTCCTCCTCTACCATGAAACCCTAAATCAAGCCAAACAACAACAAACCTTAATCTCCAAATCCAGTCTCGAATTCGACTCATTCATTTTCGACAAACTCATCTTAACCTACTCCATCTCACTCCTTGACGACTCCTTCGACTACGCGCTTTGGCTCCTTCTCCATGCACCGAGCTCGATAGCTTCTTGTACAATATCATTTTTAAGGATTATCGGAATCTAATAACCCTAATGATGTCATAAAAGGGTGTTGAGATGAGTAGTAGATCATTGGTTCCTAAATAGTCTCTCTTTTGTGTTTAATGTGAAAACGATCATGAACTCGAGGGCGTTAGTGGTTAGGATTCAAGTATATTGTCAGGCTTAGAGTCATGGATTTGATACGTATGTATTTGTTAGAAAGATGATAGTGAGTATGTATAGGAAATACGGGTGTTTGGTGGATGCACGGAAGGCATTCGAAGAAATGTTTGAGAGGAATGTGATTGTGTGGAACGCTATGTTGACTGCTTGTTTTAGATGGGGGAGATATGGGGATATGAGGGTTGTTTTTTTTTTTTTTTATGGGATACCGATGTTGGATCTTACATCATGAAATATTATGTTGTCGGGTTATATGAAGCCATGGGATCTTGCAATAGCGAGGAAGTTCTCTTTGTGTGTATATGAGTTGAATGTGTTTGTGATAAACTTGTGTACACGTTCGAGAATGGTAGATTTGGGGTTGAAGAGGTCGGAGACCGTATTATCTTTGTTAAAGGACGGGCAATGTATTTGGAAAGACGAATCGAAGAGCTCATTGTATGATTGTTTATGAAAACTTATAATTACTTCCATTTTTAGCAACTTTTGTTTGAAATGTTACGCTTAGATGCAAGCACTGCTACTCTTGTTGTTGTGGTATTTTTGGAACATACATTGCAGCTACTATATTTTGTAACAGACGTCGAGCAACTTGTTCTCTGTGTGTACAACCACTTTCACTTTAAGTATTACAACTTTTGTTTAATTAATGTGTTCATTCTTTCGGTATTGTTGTTCGTATCGCGTATCGCATCTTGATTTTGTATGCTGCAAGTTATTTTTTATAACCTATGTTTGATTTTTGAACACATAAAAATGAGGATATAATGAGTATAGAATTTTATACTAAATCTGCTAAAAATTAGAATTTGATCTTGGAATATATTGATAATAATTGAATTTATACATCACTTTATGTCAAACATCGTGTGCTTTAAATATTGTAAATAATCTAAACTAGAACTTTATCTTGGTGACATTGCAATCTCTAAGAATTTGATACATTAGTATCAATATGTGAACATATAGGTAATAACATTGAGAAAATATATGTGACATCTCAGAACTTATAGGCAACATATATTTGTGTAGTTGATGCATTAGTATCAATATGTGAACTTAAAATCTCTAAGAACTTAATGACTTAATGCATTGTAAATATGAACTTATTATATATATATAGAGAAATGTGATCCATTATCAATAACTTAATTGATTATTGATATTGATATAAATATTGACAGATTACGAATATGAACTTAATATTGGTGCATTATCAAGAACTTGATGCATTATAAATGTGAACTTACCAATATCTTTCTTCAATTAAAGATGTATTTGTTGTGTAGGTAAGAACTTTAGGATGTTTTTTTTAATGTAAAGATAAGTTTGTAGTGTAATAACTAAATATAAAAAAATAATAAATTTTGAAAAAATTTATAACCATTTTTTATATAAACACCCGCATATTGATAAAATTATGGAGGAAAATGTTGAAAAATAATGAAGGAAGAAAACATGGTATGTTAGGGAGCGAGATGAAAAAAAAGGGTCAACATGAGTCACCTAAAAGGATACAATTTTCATGAAAAATGATGAGTTTTAATAAAATGTAAATGAGTTTGATGTTAGGAAGTAAATATATTTTTTTTGTTTCATGAAAATTATAATAATTTGATTTTTCATATTATTTCGTACGTATTTTAACTAATCTTGTTTTATCATTTTGTTTACATGAAAATAAAATTTTTTAACCCAAATTATAATACACAACAAGATTATCATTAATATTTCATAAAAAAAATTTCGGGTCAAAATATACCTTTATATATGTACACAATTAATTAGTTATATAGTTATAGTTTTCATGGGAATGAGCTAATATTTTTTTAAGGAAAATGACTTTTGAGAAATATGATTTGGGGAATTTTGTCCCATTTTGAGATGACTATATCGTACGGTGTAATCTTCCGTTTCAACAAAGCCCAAAAACAAGGGGTTCATGCCGAACCCTCCCTCCACTCCGGCCGTTATCAGTTAAGCTCTCACACCACCACCGGCGTCGCCGCCCAATCAATTCCCCTCCTTGCTTCCCCTCAACCAATCCCATGGCGGCGTCAGCATTAGCAGCAACACTCTCACACACCCTCAGCACAGTTCCCCCATCAGCAATCCCGGCGCTGCTGGACTGCGTCTTGGCTTCCACCGGCGCATCTCCTTCGGTGCTGTTCGAATCGCTTCTTGTCGATTTCGAGCATCTCATCACGGTATCGACATTAGCATCCTCACTCTCGATTACTTTAATTTGGTGAGGGTGAAACGAGTTGGTGATTGCGGGGTTCTGATTGGTATTTGTTTTGCAGGAGACGATGGGCTCGGTGTATGGAGAGTTGGGTGTTGAGGAGGGGAAGAGGGTTTTGTCGTGGTTTTGCGCGCTCTGTCATCTTGTGAAGAAGTCTGGTGAGGCTTCTATGCTTTCTGCTTTGTGTTTTTGTTTGCTGAGAAATGTGATGGCAGTAGTATTCTCATTACATTCTTATTCGTGCTTGATACCATCCTATTCCGTTCTTTTGGATTGAATGACGAGGATCGTAGTATCTCATTCGACTAACTTAATCTGCAATGTGGGGATTTATTTATCGAAGTGTAATCACTAGGTAGTCCACCTCCGCAACAACAAGTTAGGTATTCTCATCATGGACGTGGCCTATGAAGGACAATATGTACATAGTCTTATCATTGCTGCAAACAACAGAGAGACTATTCGAATGATCTTACTAACTTGATGCCATTATGTGGTTTAATTTTTTAGGAAAGGGGGTTCCCCATTTATAGTATCTTAAATCACATAAGCATTTGTCCTGCATCTATTTTTGGCGCAAAATTTTATGTCCTTTAAAATACTAGGGCATGATTAGTCAAAAAGCAAATACATCAACCCACATAACCTAGCCAAGTGAAGGGTGTGGGTTGGACAAAAGGTCTGCAATCGTACTCCTATCGTACTACAACAGAGAGTGTCTCCTGATGTCCTTAGGAGGGGTCAGACCCTTTACAAAATGGTTAGGGGAAAATGGGAAATGGTACTTACCAATGAGTCAACCCTTCTTGACTTCGGCATGATTATAATATGAAACAAAAAATTGTAGAGTTTTTGATCAGCAAAGTTGCGTTGTTTTTTTTAAAGGAAATCTCGAAAGATTTTTCTTTGGTCAACCGAATAGCGGGCAAATCCGGAAGATCATTTAAACCAGCTTTCATTGAAGGGCCCACCATCATAAAGTAGCTCGACACTCAACAGGTTTTGATCCCCTGACTTCTCTCCTCATTGGAGGAGTTGGCTGAGCCGCTTACCATGTGAGGTGGGATGATTTGACATCATCCAATAATGATTGTTGGACTTAACGGACAAACGAGCATCTGTTAGTAAGATACATATCTGTTCAATTGGAACCCTTTCTGACCTGATCATATATTTGGTTATAGGCTTGTGGTTTATTTTGTTAGTAACAGATGAGGATAAGACAATTTGGTCTAGTCCATTATTTATTTCCACACCAGGTGGAATTATTTAATATGTCTTAGATGTTTTAAAATTAAAAGTGCATCTCTGATTCATGGACTATGATGTTTCATCAAGTGCTTTCTTAGAGGTTCTTGTATCGACTAGATCTTTTAAGACTTTAGTTGTATTTGGACAATGTTTCATCAGTTATCATGTTCTTGTATAAAAAAATATTTGGAAATGTAAATTCAAATTTTTAATTTTTTTTCTCAATTCCTAATCCCATATAGAGTTGAGCGAGGAAGAGGTGGTGTGTGACAACTAGTCTTTTAATCTTTTCTGTAGGGGATTTCCATGTTCCTTTGAAGTCATTTATCTGGAAAGCTTTTGTGCCTTCAATGAAGATACTGCAATTTCATGAAAGAGGAACAATCGCTGAGGTACAATTGGCATGAGTGCTTAACTGCGTTTTGTTGCTGAATCCCTGTTATCTAACCTCTTATGTTTCCTCTGAACCTGCTTATTAGATAATAAGATCTTTCAGCGAAGTAGTTATTGAAATCAAATCCTGGCAAAGCATTGAAGCAACCTTGGCATCTTTTCTTCAAAGGTCAATTTATCTTTCCATGGGTGTGGACCAAAATAAAGTTTCTGTTGCCTTAGACGGGAGCAATGACTCAGATGTTCATGGATTGGGATGGAAAACATGTGAGACAAATGCGGTCTTAGACAGCACCTTTCCTCTGCCTGAGCCACTCCCCTTGTACATATCATGCCACATTTTGACTCATCTTCTGGAAGCTTCTCTGCAAAGTGGTCATACAAAGAGAAATACCTTGGGTTATGTTGCAGAAAATGGGCATGATGGAGTTCATTTCTCTCAGAATTTTATTTGGGGAATATATGACTTGGCTATCCAGATGATTTCACAAGGCGCTGAGCATCAATCATGTGCCGTTAGTCTTCTCCTCCCTGCCATCTTCAAAGCCCATGCTTTTTTCTTATCCTTTGAAGAGTCTGTTCGTGGAATAGAACTTGAAATTTCCAGGTGCGGTGGTGGTACAGTTCTCTCTTGGTTGTTTGTGATCTGATGCAGTTTTTATTTTTATCCACGCATTATGAATGTCTTCTATGTTTCAGGAATGAGTTCTTCATGCAAATATGGGATTGCTGCAGAATGCTTTTTTCTATGGGTTCAACAGATAGAAGAGCTGCGTTTTCTATTTTATCTCTGTATTTATCCTATTTCCCTTGTGCTGCACGCTCTGATGATGTTGACATGGAGAATAGAGTAGATAGATTCGATATTAGTGCTGAAAACGAACTATGGAAGGAAATAAGAAAAGGCTTGGTAAACTTCTTTCTCTTTTTTTAATTCAGTCCCTTTTAGTCATACCTTATTTGCTTGTGTTTTATGGTTTCCGAGTGCACATATGCAAATATTTTGTCTCATATCTTTGAGAGAGTGATTTATGAAGAACAAGTCTCTTTTACTTTGGTTTCAGCTTGAGAAAGAATGTCTCGTGAGAAAGCAATCGTTATACATACTGAAGAAAATACTATCAATAAAGGGGGATACGGAACCGAACTCTGATCTTCAGGAGAAGAGACCCGGGCACAGGGCTTCTGTTCTTTGTGGTAGAACAAAAAAAGATTTGTGGGCTGAGAAAGAATCGAAGTCGATGGGCATAGACAAACTATCCATAACCAAGGGTCCTTGTCTGGACAAACGTCAAAAGTGGGTGGCTTTTTTGCTTTTGTATGAAATGCTGGAGGAGTATGGGACTCACTTGGTCGAAGCAGCATGGAATCATCAGGTTTAATTGCCTGTTTGAAGCAAGCTTGCCTTTGACTATCATATTTTAGAAGCAGTAGTTAACGTATCAATATTGAAATTGTTAACCTATCAGTTGTCATAACTTTTCTGCTCAATATGTAGCTATCTAAATTTGCTTTCCTTGATCCACATTCGGTTTCTAAGACTATGTTACTTGCTTTCAGTTTAATGTACTGCTTCATTCTTCATATCACATCGATAGCTCTGTGAATCAAGGGGAGGCAGATGCTGTTAAGGATGCTTTTGGTTTGGATATTCTATGGCAGCGAGGCTTATCTCATGACAATCCTCTGGGTACAGTGAACAAGTTTCAAGAAATTGAGTTAATTTTTCGTCTTTCACAGTCTGGTGCATTCAAAAGTCTCTTTTGAACTATTCTGGAATCTGTATCTCAAGTAATGCTCTTTTGGTAACCATTTTCCGTGCTTCATGGCAGTGAGGAGCCTTATAATGCAATCATTTTTGGACATTGAATGGAAGAATTTGGGTAACTTGGAAGAACTATTTCCTCAAAGTTTTGTGCTTGGTCCTTTTGTAGGTGGTCTGAATGATATGGTGCATCACAAGGATTTTGGTCAGTATTCTCGAATTAAGTTTGCCTTGTACCTTCTTTTTTTTTTTTTTTTTTTTTTTTTTTTTTTTTTTTTTTTTTGCATTAGGAACTTAGAGAACAAAGGTTATTTTCTTCTTCGTGGTGCATCTGCTAAGAGGACTTGCGAGAGCAAGTCCTTGACACTCCTATGATTCCTCCCATGCAAGAATGATATTGTGAAGTAGAGCTATATGTAGCTTCCATACTGGTTTCATCTTTGAGGCTTCTTCATAATGTTCAATGATTTCACGTTCCAATATTGCTACATTGTCGATTAAGGATGAATGTCATAACCAATGAAGAATCGAAACACAACCGGAAGCAATCAGGTGCAAATCTCAAACTTGGAACGAAATTGAAGAAGCGACGATGAGAGTTTACGTGGGAAAAACTCTCTGGTAACAGAAATCCTTGGCAAACTAGAAATAAACTAACCTGATTAAAAGATTTCACCCTCACATTCTCACAATCTTTCAAGGTCGCTAAGTTTTATCTCGAAGAATTGCACCCCAAATCCCAGACAAGTTATACCCATGCTCAAATATACACAGAGTGACCAAAATACCCATGACTTACGTCTGATACGCACCTCGATGCTAGGGATTGGCATTATGGACAGGCCGATTCGACCTAGGCAGCGGCGCTTTAGCACCTGCTTAAGTGTCGGTGGCTGGTAGCCTTACCTTCGATGATTTGCTTCACACTAAATAGCCTTCACTTCATCATCAATCGTCTTTTCATTAATTTAATCCACAACATCGAACACCTTGACTTTACTCAATGGAACCTCAAGAATGACTCCGAGATCTCGATGAAAACCCTACAAATATTTGTCATGTCCTTCATGAAGTTAAAAGAAGTTAACCTTGCTTACATAAGGCTTGGAGTACAAGAAATGTCTGTAGAGTAGCTCCTCGATTTGTGGGAAAGGTGGTTTATGCATTTTTCTCATTTAAGATTTAGTTGTAAATGTTATGACTAGAGTTTCAAGTATTGAAATAGCCACTAAATGTCCTTTTTTCTCTGTATTTTCACAAGTGCGGGAAAGCAGTTGTGCAGTTCTACATTAATAGATACACAATCTGCAACTCAAGCATTGTGAATCCACCCTTCTAGACCTTCATGAATCAAGTAGAACTTGCTTGTTCTTGATCTTTCTTGGTTATCCTAGTTTGTTTCATGTTAATTCATTGTAGGTGTGAAGGGAGTGTACTCTTCAAAGACAATAGAAGGTTCCTCGAGGTTTTTCTGCCAGTATTGCGGTTTCCTAACTAGGAGGTATGCTTCATGTAGAGAAGCTTCCTTTTGTATTAATATTATGTGGAAGTTGATTTTTGTTCGAGGACTTCAAATCATATTTTGCGCTCGCCTAGAAGTTGAAGAAGAATGAGCTCCTTCTGTATATTTTTTTTTTCCTCGGTGCCTCTCCTTATTTAGCTCATTAGTGTTGTTTTCTTACTCATGTACATTTCAATCATCTGGATAATGTTCTAAAATTGTAAAGCAATGGAACGACATAAACTAAGGCTCGTTACGGTCGAACTTCGGGCGATTTGGTCAAGTTGAAGTGGTATGAACTAATAGGTTTTAAATAATCCTGCATTTACCAGTCAGTATTAATTTTTTTTCTTTTTCCATTTTCTTTTGTTTTAGTATTCCCAGTTTCCGTTGGTTGGCCATCATAGTTCTTGAAGCTACCTTTAGTTCTTAAGAGGTGCTGCCTTCAACGCAAATCTATTTTTTTAGGTTTCCTTTCATATTTCTGTCTTCAACATTCTTTTTATAATGAAACTTCCAACAAAGAAAACCTCCTTTTCATAACAATGGCTCCAGTTCCAAATCTTTAAATATATTTGTGTACATTTTTTTTTCAGGAAGAAGATGACATTTTTGCGTGACTTGGCATCTGTTGCTAAACTCCAGTCTCTTGGACGAGCTGGACTAATGAGCCTTGCAGAAATCATATCTTCTGCAAGTATGTCTCCACTGGCGTGCAATGATGTCTCAAAGAGTAGCAGTAAAAGCAATGGAATATATTTCGCACATGAACATGGTGCTGGTGAAATGGGATGCCCTGAAACTTCAACTTGCAAGGAGAAGGAAGAGTTCATGGATAACTTACGGTTTCTTGTTGATAGTAGCAAACAACATTTTAACCCTAAGTATCGCCAGAGAGGTAAATAACTATGATCTGACCGGACTACTTACCTGATGTTGAACACAAATGTACATCTATCGTCCAAGTGGAGCTGGAAAAATAACATGGTTTTGTTTTGCTGTGGTTACCAGTTTGTACCAGAGCATTTGAAGCTGCTAGTTCCGTCATCTGCACGCATGAGCTACCTCTTGAGATTATCTTACATTTTCTGTCGTCTTTGCCTCGTGAACTTTCAGATGTTGGTGGTATGTGGTTTTCTTGTTCGATGTTGTACTACTATATGTTCAATTACTCAATTCTTTTAATTGTTCTGTCCCTTTTTTTTCTTTTTTTCTTTTTTTCTTTTGAACTCATTGCATGTGTCAACTGCACCATTTCCTTAATCCTTATCACTGACACAAAGTTCAAGTGAGATAGTGGGATGTGAAGCTTATTTTTCGAAGTTGTCCTTACATGTTTAGTAGCCTTACGTCCAGTTGCTCTTAACACTCCCCTTACATGCCATCATCCCTAATGAGTCTAAAGCGTGGACAATGTATTGACCCGTTAAAACATTTTTGACCTAGAAAACCCTCGAAAATAATCAACCATTATCTTTTCCTTCAATTTTCACTTCCCCATGGACCTTGCAGGAGTCGAATTTGTGAGTTGAGACCTCATGTGAAATAGACAAACATACTCTACTACTATGTTAAAAGCAACTCTAAGCTTTTGGCACAAAATCCATGTTGTTCGGACCCTTTCGTATCCTTTTTTTTATTATCGGTAAACCGTCTTTGTATTAGAGCCGTGCCTACTAATGTACTAGAACTATCCATTTCCTGAGCGTACTTCAGTCTATTATTCAAAAAGTGCGTATGAGATTTTTAAATTCAAATTATTTACTATGGAAGTACACTGTGGGGATGTGAAATGCTATTAGGCAGCCAAATATTGCCTTTTCATGCCTCATCATTAAGTAATAGAGTGCATTTCTTCTACAAATCAGCTACAACAATGTTGCCATATGTAATGGAAATGATCAGGGTAATGCACTTTTTTTCTCGATTTGTTCAGAATAAGTTGAAATTCTTGCTGGGTCAGGAGGTCTTTATTAAGCCCTTTTGAACCAACGAGGTTTAACTATTTTTTTTACCAATACTTAATTCTTTCTACATGTTTTTATCAGGTGGGTCTTTTTCCTCTCCTTCAAGGATGGAAATGTTAGAAAGTAATTGGTTGGTACTTGGTAGAGCATATGAAGTATTGTAGAGAAAGATGGAATGATCGATAGATGATAGTTGATGTATGATCTCAGCAATTGGTACTAATGTAAAGAACTGCCTAGAATCTAAACAATTGGCTATGTCTAAAATTATCTTAAGAAAAACACGTGTAAAGAGAAGTCGTGAACTTTCATCTAGAGATATGAGATTTTCTATCAGTATATGAGATTTTCTATCATGCCTATGATTCATAGATTGATGCAGACATTTATCATCTATGGCTCCTATGGTTCGTAGGTCCTTTAAGGGCCGATGTACAGAACTGGCTCCTGGGATGTGGTAAAAAGCATTGTCGTGCAAACTGTTCTGAATATGGGATGAAACTTGTGCAAAATCTGTGCAACTTCCCGCTAAGACTTTGTGCAGATGATTCTTCAGTCAATTCATCTGATTTTGATGATGGAGACTTGGTGGCTTGGAGATCCGAGTTTGAAAGGTGGGCTAGGGTGCTTTTGATTCTGAAGGATGGAGGAAAACACTTGGAACCTCTGTTCAAGGTAGTAGTCCAAGCTTTTGTGAATCTTATTCTCTCTATTTTTCCATTTTCGCGCTCACCTTCAAATGAATTCTTGTGCAAAATCTATTCGGGTTATTATGTTAAGTTCTGTCTACTCATCCTCGTTTCCCAGTCTTCTATGGGGTAAAGAAATCTGGATGGTGAGTATATGTTGGTGACATTTAGTAAATACCATGTACCTCATTTTTGATTGAAAAATTTTTCTGTTGTCCCCCTTTTGATAAATATACTTGCATACAAGTACAACATATTGATGTGAATATGTTTTATGATACTTCGGTACAAGAAAGAGTGGTTTTTTTTTAACTTCACAACATATATTTACATGTGAACTTAGAAGTCATATTAGCCATGGTAGAAGTCATATTAGCAATGGTGTGTTCTGCTACATGTCTCTTTATTTATTTTCCACACTGTTAAACTTCATGAAGAGCGCAAAGCATCAATTACATCAGTTCACATAGAAATAACCTCGAGCATTTTTGCATTCCACACTCAAGGTTATCTGCTATAGTAGTTTTAAGATATGTTATATATAATCACACACAGGCTCTTTTGATTATAGCAATAACATTAGCAGAGGGCTTTCATAGCCTTACACGGCCTGCGCTGATACCATGTCGAGGAATCAACTTTACCAAAAGCCCGAACGGATGGTAGAAGGCCCTATTAATATATATCTAACAATCATGAACAAATGACGTGGGCCCATTTTTTCCGAGTTTGTTTTGAGATTGTCATGCTTTGCATTATTTTGTCAGTGTGTCTGGGTTTGAATTTGTTGCTATGTTTGTAGTCTGATGATGTCCAAATGTTAAACTACTCTAATACTTTTTTTCTTTTGACAGTTTATTAAAGCTGAGGGTGGCAACATTAATCAACGGAACCGTCAACTAGATATTGTACCAACAAAGTTTCTCTTGCTTTTATTGAGCTTGATTCATGAGCTCCAAATACTGCAGAGGAGACCCGACCATGGAGTGCCCAAAGAAGTTGATGTAGCAAATACTAGTCTAACTTCGCTTGTTCAAAAGTTTGCAGATACTTTCAATATGATACTGGTAACTTAGAACTGAGTAACACAAATTCCCCCCTCCCCCCATTAGTTGCCTTTTACGTATTGAACTTTGAAGCATTTTCTGTGTTATGCAGCCTGAATTAGTTTCGTTTGCTTCCTTTGCCTGTTCTATATTTTGGGCTGCTGTGGTGGGAGAAGAGACAAGGTTCTCTGGTTCTATAACCGGAAAGTTAGGAGGCCCAAGTCAACGCCGGCTATCTTCTAATTTGACAACTTCTGTTCTGCAAGGGGTATTACTGTTCCTTTTTTTTTTTATGAGGACCGTGCCTCATCCATAATGAGCTAAAGTGCTAGTTTTTTGTCCCATTCTCTCATTTGTACACTATTTGTTCGTGTATCGCTTTTCTTGTATTTGACCCCATTACTCTGCAACAGGTTATGAAGTCCTTGAATTCAGGGGTGTAGAAATGTTTGAATCATGGAGTTCTTTCTTGTGGCCCTTTACTTAAAAGGAATGAAAATTTAAAAGCTTTTGTTACATTGAGGGTTCAAATAAATGTAACAAGAATGGTTTAACGTGCTCAAAATTAGATGAGCATGCCTTGTTCCAATATATAAGTTGGTGAGTCTGATAAGCAAGCGAGAAAAATTGTTAGCATGATTCGGTTCCATAATTTCAGGTGATCGTTGTCCTTTCTTCTGAAAGGAGTCATTCTTTTCATCATCTTCCACAAGAAGTTCACTGTAAATTATGTTTAAGAAGTACCTTGAGGAGTCTCTTTGCTATGGTTACGCTTGTTAGGGTACAATTGTTGTAACTTGTATGCCATGGGTAGCCAGAAGCTGAGTATTCTGCTAAAAGAGATTTGATAGTTTGTAGAAGTTTTTTTCCCTTTTCTTTTTGTGCATGAATGAAGAATTAGTTTTAACTGAGGTTAAAAAAAAAAAAAAAATTATCTGAGGTCATAATGTAGTCCATGTTAGAAGTTGGTTCGTGAACTCTTGAACCAATGAAGAGTTGAGAGATTCATGATTGCTTCTTTTTGGTTTGAAGTTTGATGGATCATAAAACTCTCATTGTTGTTCATGTCATGAAGGGTTGGCGCCAAAATTTAAAGGTCTTTACTTATATCATATCCCGCTAGTCATTTCCTTGTCTTAAATTGCATATGCTTTTGTTCTTTCCTATATCTGGCCATCCAAAACTCTACTGTTATTACTTAGTTCATCAAAATCTTATGACTGCTTGACCATCTACATCACGTTTATTGTTCGTTATCTTCTCTCATTGATTTAGTTTTTCACTTTATAAACAGATTGTATCAATCAGGGCTGTCTCTTCTGTCGCATCTTGGTGTTTGCTTTCAAGAAAAGACAGCATAAGTTTTGCTTTCACTTTTTTGTGGGACTTCTTTAATAAGGTTGTCTCCAACCCTCTTACCGCTTCAGAGGTTCGTTCATTGCCAAAGGTTTTACTTGATGATCTTTTCATAACATTTCCATGCACCATATGGTTTGGTCACTCACTAGTTTTTGACATTGGTGCAGGCTGTTGCAGAGATGCGTTTAGCGACCTATGAAGCCTTGAGTTATGTACTTAAGGCGTTGGTGCCCATTTTCTCAGCATCAACTATGAACCTTATTCAGCAAATTAATGTTGCATTGTTACCCATGGCAAAAGACAATCCTTTACTTGACTCACTGGTCCTTAGTTTTCTCACGCATATTAATGATCTTCTTCGCATTGGCGTATTTGTGCGAAGTAGAATAGCAGTTCTATTGAGCTGGAAGGTATCTCTTGCTGTTAAACAGTCTAGCTTATTATGTTTTTCACATTCTTTACCTTGTTTTCTTATTACTAAATCTTCCCTGTAATAATTTTTCCTCTTCACTGGTAGTATAGTGTCAGAAACTTGTCATCATTTGTCATATCACATCGGTCTTTCAGGTGTCAAGTCTAATATTATACATGATGCTTCAGATGTTAAACCAAGAATAACTTGTACATGAACTGGGTAATTAAACTAAATAGAAAAGCATATTGCCTCATAAATCTAAGTCAAAGACATGATTCAGTTATCTCTTGAAATACATACATTCATGGTAAATAATGTGGTTTTTTTTGTATCAACATGAATATGATCATCAACTATAAAAGATCCACACTATAAATCTAAGTCAAGGGTTATGAGTATAACACATAACCCTTGACATCTAAAATGAGAAGGAAAATCTAAAATAGGAGGATTTTATCTTTTGGTGGATGTTATATAATCGACCTCTGTATTGTATTAAATTATGCATCATGTCTAAAATAAAAAAGGTTTATGATTAATATGGTTGACAATAACCACATACATCTTTTAAGTAAAAAATAATCGGTTGCATCACTTGCACAATATGCGACATGGCTTTCAAAAAAGAGCTTGCCCGTTAGCAATAACTGTATGCAGTAGTATCATGAGTCATACAGTGTATCATATTGTAGATACATTGTCAAATTTGATGCGTACCACTGACAGGATTAATCCTATCTTAGGATACATATGTTCTATGATAAGACACTAGCAATTGTCTTGTTTTTTTTTTTTTAATTTCTTAATTAGATTTGATTCTACTGTTCTGACTCAAGGCATTAGTTTTTACTATATCATTTTTGTAGTTTTCTGTGCTTCCTTAATACTCATTAAGCTTAAATGTTGTTTAGGTTTCTTTAGTATGAATGTAACATGACTTAGGTTGCAATCTAATTCGTTGATAAAGAGTATAAATTTTAACTTCTTCTTCTTCCTTGGTGCTGTAGTTGCTGTCTCTAGAAATATTTTGTTGATACCTTGTTATGTGATGGAGAATCGAGTCAATCTTGGATGCACTGGATTTGATTTTTTTCATAGAACTCACGAAGGCCAAATGCTGCTAAAGTTCCAGTTATGACTATTCTAATACCTAGGTTGCAAGTTAATTTATCATTAAAGGGGTATATATTCTAACTTATTTCTTGCTGGTTTAGTGGCTGTGTTTAGAATGCGTTTTGTTAATTCCTCATCATGCGATTGAGAATGGAGTCAATCTGGGATGCAATGGTTCTTTCTTTTCAGATGCTGCTATCAGATGTATTTTTGATGACCTTGTTGGGAGGTAAGAAAAAGTGGCTGTTAATTTGATTTTCTCGCTTCTACGGGTTTATCCTTGCATGCATATTTGCTGCTAGTGCTAGTTGCTTATGAGTTAACTATGTCTCGGACTGAAGCTCTGTATTCGGAAATGATGTTCTTTCTGAATTAACTTTTTTGTTGTTTGCATGATTAATATGCAGTCTTGAAAACGCTGGGGAAGATTCTATTTTACCCATGTTGAGATCCGTCAGGACGGTGCTGGATCTATTGACATCTGGCAGCCCATTTGTTTCTTCATGTCATGGAGTTGATGTACAGGTGTGCCCACGCTCCATGGATCTTTCTCTCTGGCACATCTACACTTGCTGTAGTGATATACTTAAGATTTTGTTTTTTTATTATTAGTGTTGTTTTCATATCAATATCAGCTATTCTTTTCTTTACTTTTCTTTTCTTTATTTTTTTATTTTTTTTATTTTTTGGAGATTGCTATTTTCAAGACAAAAATGATATTGTTAAGGGAAATAACCCACAAAATATTTGATGACAAAAATGTCCTGTTCTCACAAAGAGCCTTGGCAATATAATTTTTCGTCTTGGAAACAGAAATTCCCTTCTTGTTTTTTAGTAATTTCATTTTTCTTGGGTACTCAACAACCAATTTGATATCTGCCTCCTGAGGTATCGATATTATTTTGATCAGTTTTTAAGGTTCTAGTGGATAAAGTACTATCTTTCTGTGATGCGTGAGATTTAAACTGTTTCTACCAAGAATATGATTTTGGCATCAACTTTTATTTTCCGCTTCTGTATACTTTGATCTATCTACTATTGTTAAAGTCTACAGTGTTAAGGGTGGGTGTGGTGATCTTCGTGAGGGTCACGGGTCACCCCTAGTTGTCGTCTGGGTTGCAGTTGGTTTCTTTTTCCAGTAGTAACGAGGTGAGTAGGATTTGTCCTTGAGGGGGAAAAGAAGTGTTATCAAAGCAAAATTAAAAGACTGTTTTATTCATAGTGTTACCAGAAGATATGAGGATATCTAGCAAGTGATCTTCCTCTAAACAAATTTGCGCTGCTGCTGTTACATATTTATACAAATATGTGCATGGGCATATTACCATTTTTCATAGCTCAGCTTCGAATTTCAGAATCTTACCTTTGTGCAGATGATGTGGCGATTGGTACGTTCTTCTTGGATAGTTTACTGCAGCTTTAATAAGCGTCGAGTTGCACCCATTGCTGCACTTCTTTCATCAGTCATACATTGCAACGTTTTCAGGAATGAGAATATGCATGTAGATGATAAAGCCATTGGCCCTCTAAAATGGGTGTGTGCCTTTCACCTGTATTCCTAAGTTTTTGTATGTGTTTGTCAAACTTGTAATGATTGTTGGACCTGAACCTGTTGTATTTTCTTTAGTTCTCGGAAAAGCTTATTGAGGAAGGTACAAAAAGTCCTCGCACAATTCGTCTCGCTGCTCTACATTTAGCTGGTCTTTGGCAATTATATCCTTGGTCAATAAAGCACTACGTGAAAGAGCTAAAGGTTCTGACTCTTTACGGTTCTGGTAAGGATATAATATTGCAAATCTGTTTACGGTGAATTCATAAATCCAAGGTTTTTTTTTTCATTTTATCATCTGGAGTTCTTTGTTGGCAGTTGCTTTTGATGAAGATTTTGAAGCTGAATTGACTGAAAATGATGATACTAGAGCTGAAGTTTCATTACTAGCCAAGAATCCAGATCCTGAGATGACCGAGGTACTGCTCATTTACTATGGAATTGCACCAAGTACTTTGAATGAATGTTGGAAAATGATTTGAATCTGTGAAAAAATCAAGTGAACTCAGCAGTGCATCCTGCACCTATTTAATGTAATTGAAAGATATAAATGTGCCGGCTAGTGGTCCTACTCCGTGGACATTTTTTCCAGAATTCATGTTTTAATATGCTGGTTCTTTCAAGCTGGTCAAGTTGGCTTGATGGCTAGATTACATGTTTGGTGCATGTGGTAGTAACGACAATTGACATCAAGTTCTAGCAATATCATATGAGAGAGAAATGTTAGTGTTCAATGAATTTGTAAGGATTGGTTTCAATCTTTCATAAGTGTGAGATGTGTGAAACACTTCCTCTTCACTTTCTCGGTTGTTGTTAACCTGGTTGCAAATCTGTTCACTGCTCGCGACTTTGAGTATTTAGAATAGTCATTACTGGCTTTGAGTAACCCCTCCATTATTTATTACAGAAGAAGAGACCCTAAAGTAAATGATGCTTTTACATGGAAATACTCGTGCTTTAGCGGATCCTTGTTTGAGTACCAGCCATCCTTGTGGAGCCACTAAGATTTTCCCTTTCCACTCCTATTTGCCCTTGCTGTTACCTACTTCTGTTCCTTTTTAGGCTGATACATCGAGGGTTAAATCTATCTTATTATGGAATAAATGATACGCAGCATGGAGATTAGTCTTGCTTTTTAGTTTCCAAGGCTTATGTCGAATGATGCTTTGTTTAATTTAATAAGTTCCTCTGATTCGTGTTCAATTCAGATTATTCGTTAGCTTTAGTGGCATCTCCAATGTTTTCTTGCAGATGACATGCTTCTTTTAAGTCTTGTAGAGAAGGTCAAGTTGTAGAGAATAGATCAAGTTATTGTATAAATGCATGTTGTATAAATACTTCCTCTTGGGCAATCAATGATTCATTCATTCTTGCAAATCCTAACATGGTATCAGAGCCAACCCTAGCCACCGCCACCTAACCCAACCAACCTTGCTCAATTTCATGGCTGTTGCCTTTGGCTCATCCATCCACCACCAGTCCTTCTTCGTCGTTGTCCGCTCCGGCGTCCTCAACCGCCTCCAGCGACCCTAGCTGTGCGGAACCCGACGTGAATTTGTGGTGAACTCGACGCAAAATCTGAGGAACCAGATCTGATATCTTATTATTTCAGATGGATGTTTCTTGTATATACTGGAATTTTGCTTTGCTTACTGCATGTCATCTTAGAATGTCTTATGCTAGCCTAGGAAACAAATCCTCATTCTCTCTTCTATATCATGACAAGTCTTCATTCACTGTCACTCCGAGGGTATTTGGATACACGTGTTTTGTTCACTGTTTTGGTCCTACTCAAGATAAATTAGCCCATCGTGCATCTCGGTATTTTTTCGCTAGATATTCTCGCACACAAAAGGGGTATGTGTGCTATTCTCTTGAGATAAGGAAAACTATTATATCAGCCGATGTCACTTTCCTTGAACAAGTATCCTACTTTACTTCTTCGGGATGTCTTTCTCCGTCTTCACATCCACTTTCTCAACCTATTATTGGTGAGGTAGATCCACCACCTGCACCTGCTCCTGCTCCGCTTCGGATCTATACTCGAAGGGTGAAATAGGCAATTGATAAAGTAATTTTGCAGCTTCTCATCCTCCACGAATGACGCCTGCTCCAGATAATCTACCTATTACCCTTCGTAAGCACCTTCGTATTTGTACTTTACATCCCATTGCTAATTATATATCGTATCATCGTCTCATCCCTCTCTTCGTAAGTTTGCATATGCTTTGTCATCTATTTCTGCTCTTATTTCAATGAGAGAGGCACTTGCACATCCAGGTTGGAAAGCTGTGATGAATGAAGAGATGCAGGCTCCATGGAAAAATGGCACATGGAATGTTGTTCCCACTCCTCTAGGCCTTGTGTTAGTTATCGTTGGATCTACACCGTAAGCATAATCCTGACGGATCAGTTGTAAGATTAAAGGCTCGACTTGTGGCCAGAGGATTTATCCAACAACATGATATTGATTATGAAGACACATTCTCTCCAGCAGCCAAGCTCAATATTATTCGCGTGCTTGTCTTACTTGCTGTGCATCGTTCATGACCATTGTACCAACTTGATATCAAGAATGCCTTTCTGCATGGTGACTTGACAGATACTGTTTACATGCTCTAATCTCCTGGGTATGAGTCTGTGGGAAGAACCATGTGTGTCGTCTTCAAAAGTCATTATATGGGTTCAAACAATCTCCATGAGCATGGTTTGAGAAATTCAGTAAGGTTGTATAGACCATTGTATTCTCTAGGAGCTCTACAGATTCTTCATTATTTGTTCACCGACGTTCTCAAGGGACTGTGATACTACTTATTTACGTTGATGATATTATCATTACTGGGGTTGATACAGCTGTAATTGTCATGGTGAAAGCACATCTCTCAAAACAGTTTCATACCAAAGATCTGGGTACTCTCAAATACTTTCTAGTTGTTAAGTAAGGAAGGTCTTTTCTTCTAAATCAGAGGAAATATTGTTTGGATCTACTAAAAGAGTCAGGATTTCTTGGGTGTAAACCAGTTGACACTTCAATGGAACAAAATCTCAAACTTTTCAACTATACTGATGTGTCAAACATTATTATTCCAAATCCAGACATGTATCGGAGACTTGTTGGCAAACTTATATATTTGATTGCGACTCGACCGGATATATCTTTTGCAGTGAGATTAGTCAGTCAATTCATGTATACTCTAAGAAAGTCTCATCTTATAGCTGTTGAGCATATTTTGAGATATTTGAAGAGGTCTCCTGGTCAGGGCCTCTTCTATAGACCTACAACTAACCCCTGTCCCACAACATATACTGATACTGATTATGCTGGGTCTCCTGATGACACACATTCCACCTGTGGCTACTGTACATATTTTGATGGAAATCTAATTACATGGCGAGCCAAGAAATAAACAGCTGTAGCTCGTTCCTCAACTGAAGCAAAATATAGAGCTATGGCTCTAGCTACTTCTGAGTTGACTTGGCTTGAATGCCTCCTATCTGAACTCGGTGTTCAGTTACATAGTACTCCAGCTCTCTATAATGATAATAAGACTGTCATCCACATTGCTGGGAATCCAATCTTCCATGAGAGAATTAAGCACATAAAGGTTGACTGTCACTTTATATTTGAATAGGTTCAACAGAGGACAATCCAGCTATAACATATACCACATATACCAGCTGATCACCAAATTGTAGATATCTTCACAAAGGCCTTACCTCGACCTCTTCATTGTCATTTCATCTTCAAACTGCACTTATTAAACATATATGTTTCAGTTTGCGGGGGGAGGGGGGGGTGTAGAGAATAGGTCGAGTTGTAGAGGATAGATCAAGTTATTGTATAAATACCTATTGTATAAATACTCCCTCTTGGGCAATCAATGATTCATTCATTCTTGCAAATCCTAACAAGTCTCAATAGGTTTTTCGCAGGAGAAGGAAGTTACAATCATATTATGGGAGAAAAAGATTTGATGTTAGCTAATGAGAAAATAAATGAAGCATTGGATGCATATTTGGAGTGTGAACTTTATTTTATGACATACACTGGCCCTAATTTTCTGATAACTATGCTTACTTTCTGAACAATATTTTTACATCTATTTGATTTCTTAAAGCATAAGCATCATAGGATGTTTGTGCATGCTTCAAGATGTGTAATGTGATGCTCAAATAGTATGGTTCTGTTGCTGGGTAAGTTAGCATGCCAATATTTATTTTCTTTTTTGTGTTGGTATGTTTTTTCGTATGTTTTTTATTTTTAACTTTTGTGTAATTTTTAAATTTTTTTCTTATTATGCTCTGTGAAATATCTGTTAAGTTTCATAACTGATACTTATTTTCCATTTCTCATAACAGGCATTTATAAATACAGAGCTCTATGCACGAGTCTCCATTGCTGTGTTGTTTTATAAACTAGGAGATATGGCGGAAATTGCAAGATTGCAAGAGGAACTTTACACTTTCCATGCTGCAGCTGAATCTGGAAAATTGTTTCTTCTGGAGCTGCTTCACTCTGTGGTACTAACCCTTTAAATAATTTTGTCCTTCCACTGTCCCAGATCTACGTAGTATCTAAAGATGGAAAAGAGGTTGTGTGAAAACCCAGTGATTTTTTTCCTGACCAGCCTCATATCTGTCGGTGTATGTGCACCTCTGCGATTTCATGTTATCTGTATACCAACAAAGTAGTGCTGGCATTCATGTTCAGGGACCTAGAGAAGAAATAGGAATATCGGTAGTTGTTGTCAATAATATTTCCTCTATTCCAAAAAGATAGAAACATTTTCCTATTTGATCAGTAGTAAAGAGATTGCAATTTTCCTTTTTTCTAACGAGAAGTAGTGAATCAATCCTCCGTTGCTTCAATTAGCTCCAGTAACTTGTCTCTGGTATGCTATAGCCTTTAAACTCCACTTCTAGAAAGAAAAAAAAAAGATGTTTTGTGAAGTCACTAATTCACAAAATTCGACTCGCATAAGTTCCTCTTACAATTCCAAATGTTGTGAACACTAGCATGCACAACACACCTTCCAATCGGAGGAATAGTTTTGGTTCTTAAGGACATTGGTGCTTCCTCCAACATGCATAATTGGAACTCACTGGATCCATTGATCCAGGTCAGAATAGAGACATACACAAAATGATTTCCTTCGATTTTAGTTTTATAAGGTAAAATAGTCATACGATAGGTTGAAGGGTTAGACAATATCTTTGTGTAAGCTTGATATTGAAAGCGTGAATTGGTGAAATGTCAGAGTAGGTGGTCAGGAAAAGATATTTGGACTCCAGTAACCTACACATTTCCAAGTGGGGAATAATTGAGCCACAAACTTTATCATGGATAGCGAATTTATCTGCTCGCCTAGAGAATCAAAGAGGATGACAATCCTGAGGTAGCAAACTAGGTGAGCTGTTTGGGGTTTGCATTGTGATGGGGGTTCAATCTCCTTGATAAGAAGTACTGGTGGCAAAGTTGAAGCTTGTGAATGATTCCTGGCTAATCAGATGAGCTTTTCTATGGGTTGTAGAAATCTTACTTGTGAAGCTGAGAGTGACAGCCATTGGTGGAGAAAATACCATATAACGTCCAAAACCTGAAAGCCCAAAGATGTGCGAGCTATGGTTGGAGTGGATAATGTTGAGGAACAAGTCCACCAAAAGATCAAAATGCCTATACAAGGGTTGCCCTTCATGGGTCTGAAGCGTGAATAATATATTAGCCTACCACGTATCAAGTGTCAAACGAGCATCATGTACTAAGTTTTAAACAAATGATGGTTGCAGGATTTGATCTTGTGATATTATACCATACCTTCACTGATATCATATCAACAAACCAACTATATATAAAGCTGAAATTGATGTTAGAAAACAATTTTGCATACGTCTTAACAAGATCGCTTGAGTATTCATCAAAGGAAGTCTCTAGCATGGCAGTTTAATATATTGGAGGAAATCTTTATTTTACATCAATTCATTCTGGACCAAAGCCTAAAGAGAGATTATCATTGAATATGGGTTATTGAGTCACAGAGAAAAAGAGACCACCTTCTTTTCTAGATAGTGAAAAGCTGGTCCATCTCGATGGGGTCTTTTCTAGTTTATGAGATGATACATTGTCATTCATCGGTTTTATGGTACTTGCCTGAATTAGATTTTGTTTGTAGCAATGATAGAGAATTCAGCTGTCATGATGTAATTTACTGGATAAACAATGACTTCAATTCCCTCTTGGTTGAGCTTACTCATTATCGTGCTTGTGCTTGTATGTCATGTTTTATTTGCCAATGTAGGTGTACCTTTTGAGATGATCTCGACTTTGATTATCAATATAATGAACATACTTATTTTTGTTGGCTCACTTACTCTCATGCTCGTGTAGATGACTGAGAAGGATCTTTCAAAGGAATTGTACAAGAAGTACAGTGCGGTGAGTTTTGAACTTTCATAACTAGAGGATTGTTCATTTGAACATGAATTTCTTATGGTTGTTGATTTTTTTCATACCTGAGAATGTATGTCATAGCATTATTGACTTCAAATGTGACTTTGGAGCTGCTTTAGTGACAACGTTTCCTCATTATTCTGTTAGTACTAATTGAAAAGAATAAAATCTTTACAACATTGTAGAAAGGAGTCAAATCCGCAAGGCAGGCATGAAATCTTTGACAACAAAATTGTGGAACTTGATTTAATTTTGTAGCTTAGTATATCTTCTATGTTATTGTTCTTACAATCTGATTTTATATGCATTCTTACATAATCTCTATCCTTCACAGATTCATCGGCGCAAAGTTCGTGTGTGGCAAATGCTGTGTGTTTTATCAAGATTTGTTGATCAAGATATTGTGCAGCAAGTAACAGAGACCTTGCACATTTTGCTGTGTGTAAGTTGATCTTATTTCATTTGGTGTGGAAAACCCTGTAAGCTGTAGTACTTGAGGGTTAAAAAGTGACAGTCATATGGATTTCTTGCATTCATGTTTTACTAGCTATTTTATCATGTTATATTTTATTTTATTTTATTTAAATTATCTTCCCCAAAGCTAATGCTGGCTTTCCTCTTTTGTTTGCTAGTTAAACCGTGCCATGCATTTAGTTTAAATCATGAGCTTGAGAATGTTTTATGGCATTGCTACTGGCTTGTCATTTGTCGGGTGTTATAAGTTATAACCAATCACATCTAATTAGAGAGTCTTGCTCAGCAGTCCTTTGTAATGTTCTTGTGTCAATGCATGAACACATGCATTTCTTATTGGAAAGGAACTTTTCCTGCTTGGAGCACGATGGGAATAATATACTCTGTACCTCATAGAATGTTATAGATTCAAATTGGATATGTTTTGTCCACCAGTCATAATATGTGATTGCCCTCCGCTAATTTCTTAATGCGTGGAGAAATGATGTAATCCTCCCCACCCCCCGAACCATCTTCAAATAGTGCCTTCAACTATAACATGATAAGTTTGCATCTGATGAGATGGGCTGATAGTTGGTAGGTTTTGCTTTTTATTTCATTAATTAATCTTGTTGGTGTAAGAGGATTATCAAAGACATCATTATATGGATCATCACACTTTCTCATATGGAAGCTTCAAGCCAAAACACATGATAGTTGCATGGACTGTTGTCTTCAAGGTTTTAAAAGCTATAAAAGCATACATCACTAAAAGGTTTTATGAGATGATGAGCGTCAAGCTCTTGACTCATTACCAAGGGAATGTGAGTTTAAGAATTCCAATATAATCTCTTTACACATGACAATTTTAAGGTAAGGCACGAACATCTGTTACGTTATATGATGTTTTTTCATTCATTTCTAACCTCTTTTTTTTCATTGATTCATTACAATTAAAAACCAATGCTATTAGCCAAAATGACCGATATTTACATTATTCTCATCAAAACAGTACTTATACACAATTTTCAACATGAATAACAACTAACCAATAGATAAAAAAGCACCGAACAACATATGCAAACCTTGGGGATTACTTGTACTAAGTCAAGAAGTCATTTTCTATGATTTTTATAACTCTTTTCATGCAAATTAAGCATTGTTCATCAAATTTCAGAAACTTATGAGCATAAACCACCATGTTTAGGTCTCAATCTTGAGTCTAACTTGTCCATATAGCGCATGCAACCTCGTTTCACTCATTAGACTTGCTCAAACAACCATTTTTCATCAAATCAGTGTTTTCTAGCCTTTTATGTCCAAAATCCATCACATTTATCACAAGACCAGGTTCTTAAGGCTCTAAATAGCAATGAAATACATGGTTACAAGCATGAAATGAGTTAATATGAAGATATGTCGAAGAGTACAAGAGGTTTAATGAAGGAAGACATGCATTTTCAGCATCTTCCCACAAATATGTCACACGCAAGTTTAGATCTTTGCATAAACATGCATGTCGTTGGGAGTGTTAGGAGGCCGAGAACACAAGTACATTCCAAGAAAGTTCACTTACCTAGTGGGGTTCGAGGATGCTAAGAGGATGGTGGTGTAAGGTGGGAAAGGATGTTGAAGGTGAGGACTTCCTTTCTTTCGTTGTTGGATCCCTTGCTTGAACTCTTCCCTTGATTTGGTTGTGTTTGATGCTAGAGAAAAACTTTATTAAGTGAAAATTTATAGCTTAGAGTATCAAGGCCAAAAGAGTTCAAGAAATGTGTCAAATAGTGAAGATCTTCTCCTTAGACCTTGAAGTTGCTTCCCCAAACTTCAATTCAACTTTCCACCTTTAATATGTGCTCTTTTCATTTGTGTTTTTGATGTGTTTTTAGGTCTGAAAACTGGCTGATTTTGAGAGAAAAACTTAGGTAGAGAAGAAGTTTGATCAATGATAATGAAGATGGAAAGGTTTCCTTAGAGAGAGGAGTTTGTTTGAATTTGTGTTAAGTGTTTTGTGGCTGATTTTGTGTGTTTAAGGATCTGATTTCATGTGATAAATGATGTGAGAGGGAATAGGAAAGGACATTAAGGCAAGGTTGACATACCGATGACAAGTTGTACACTTGACCAACCCCTTTTCATGCATTGTTAAGCCTATATTATATCTATTTAAGTGCAAAAATCGGATTTTCAGGTCTATAAACCTAACTAATAGGTGCCATAGAGTGCATTAATATTATATGGTAAGGGTTGGTTAAGGTGTTACTGAGGGTTTTTTTTGTTTGTCTTGCTAAGTCTTTTTAAATGACCAAAAGATGGTGTGGTTTAAAAAATAATGCTAAAACTTAAGGTATTGAATTTAGGGATGTTACATGTATGGTGAGATATTATTTTGATGCTTCTTGTTTCACATTGTAGATGAACAACTTGCCTGGTGTCAGGCAGTATATGGAAACTTTTGCGATACATGTTTACTTAAAGTTTCCAGAACGGGTGAGTAAAGATCCATTTGTGCAGAATTGGTGTCAGGTTCAGTTTGCTACTCTTTATTATAAACCATAATCAGATATACTTAGCTTTGCACTTATGACCATTGGTTTGCTCTGAAACTCGGCATTCAGCTTGTAAATTTTTACTTAGACTGTTTATCTTCAAAACGATTTCTTGCAAAAAGGATACCCTTTGGGGCAAAGTATATGATATAGCACTTTATTTTTCCTTTATATTACAGGTGGGGATTCAATTGGTTCAGATATTCCATGATTATGAGATGAGAACCCAGGTATGTATTTCGATCCTCTTTTATTTTATTTTTATTTTATTTTATTTGCCAATGATATGCTGCTATACACAGGATGCATTCCACCTTCGTTTTTATATTTTTATTTATATTTTTATTTTTTTCAATTTTATTTATTTATTTATACTCCTTAGATACTAGTCTTATTTAAAATGGCTTCCTTTGTGATACGTTGGGATTCATGCTAGTGCTAACCTTTCATTTTGTTGGGGCAATGGTTTGTAAGTATCTGGTGCTTATGAAAGTTAAATTCCAATTATTATTTTTCGTTCTTTCTTTAGTTGTTGACATGTTCTTTGATTGAAAACTGGAAGTCTCATCTCTTTATGGCATCTTTAGTGCAATCACACATGTGGCTGCTGCGATAGGGGTATATATTGATAAAAGAGTTATTGCAGGCACTATCTTCCTATGTATTTATAGCAGCGAATGTCATTCTCCATGCGAATAAAGCGATCCGGTATAGACATTTGGCTGAATTGCTGCCTCCTATGGTTCCATTCTTAACCTCGCACCACCATACACTACGTGGTTTCACGCAGGTAAGTTTTCCACTTCGACGTTGTTTGATATAGCTGCTTTCGAGCAGCCAGCTTATCTACTCCAAATGTCTGAATCTGAATTTCTATAAACTTACTGTACGCAAATACATTTAAATGAAATCTGCATGACTTAAATCTCAACTTTGAGAGTCCTTTTTTAATTCTTATTTTTATTTTTTATGGTCACAGTTACTTGTCTACCAAGTTCTATCCCAAATGCTGCCAGCCTTGGATTCTGGGTGTGCTGAAAGCATTTCACTGGAGAAGAAATGCTTCAATGATTTGAGATCATACTTGGCATCAAACCCTGATTGTGCTAGGTGTGTTTTCTAATGGGTTTAATTCTGAGATATAACCTTAGAGATTGCTCATCGAAGTCATATAACCCTAGCCTTAGGAAATGACTTGTTTACTTCCTTTCCATAGATTCTATTCCAAACAGTTAGTTTACATTCATTAATTGGATGCAAAAAGGTTATTCCTCCTATTCTTTTGTCTGATGATGGTGCTATGATTGATTCTCTCTCTCCATTTGGTGAACCTTCAGTGACAGTCTTGATTTTCTTCCACTCTCTCTGGATTGTTGTTTTAGAGTCCCAATCATCAATTCAGTGAAACTGTAGGAATCTAATGGAATAAAGTGCTTGATTCCTTTTTATTTAACTTCCAGTTGTAATGATGGTTCCTTGTCTTCTTTTTATCTAAAATGATTTGACTTTTTGTAATTGAACTCGGATATTCCTTTTTGTTGTTTTCTTCGTCCTACTTCCATATGCAAGGTTTAATGTGAATGTGCTAAAAAGGAACCGTCTTTTCTACATTTGGGTATACAAATTGTTATATGGTGAGTATATAATCAGCTTGACATTATGGTTGTCCGCGGTGACGTTGTGTTCCCTATTTTCTTTGTGGAGGGGCATTTGTTCCCATGTTCCCCCTCCCCATCTCTCTTGATTGGTTAATTTTGATCGCACACCTAGGAAGCACTGGAGCCTGAGTGTGTCTTTTCTACCAATGCAGATTACGAGCCTCAATGGAAGGACATCTAGATGCATTTAGCCCAGAGAAATCTATCACTCCAGCTGGAATTTTTTCTAACCGTACCGAGGTTCTGAAAGATTCATTCAGTTTTTTTATATGCTCATTATTATTGTTTTCCTCCCTCCATTTATAACCTGAAACCAGTATAATATATGTTCACGTATGGATACTTCATATATGAACTGAAAGCTTATTTGTCAGTTCAGTCTAAACATTGAGTAATCAAATGCGGTTACAATTCATGGACATATAGTTATAGACAGTAATTCAAACTCTACCTCTTTCTGCAATAGATGTAAGAGTTCTAACTGTTGATTTGCTTACATTTTGCATCTGTCTGTTTGAAGTTAACAATATCTGTTTCAGCATCTGTTTGGTTCATATCTAGTTAGGTTGCTTTGTCAAATTTAAGATTCAGAGGTCTTTGTTGGGTATCTATTCTAGCATCAGCTTGAACTTTTAATAAAGTTGGTTCACAATATGGTACTAGATCAGGTTGGTCATGAATTGAAAACCTATACATCCCATTTGTTGTAGAGTTTGTATGTGATGTTTGTTTGACACTTGATTTTTGGTGGGTCAATCTTTTTTCCACGTCTCAAGTCTTTCTGGCTTTGGGTTGTGGTGGAGAGAAGATATGAATGTTATTGATCTTTTTTACCATCAAGTTCAGCTTTTAGTAGAGTTGGTTCACAAGAGTTAAGATGCATTCATTAATAGTTACTCCCTCCGTCCTATGAAAATTATAACAATTTGACTTTTGACATTATTTCATATGTATTTTAACTAGCTTCGTTTTGGACGACATAAAAACGAATTTTTTTAGTCTAGGTTGTACTACACAAATAAGAATTATCATTAGTGTTTCACGAAAATTTTATAAAAAAAACATCATTTGATCTTTCCGTGAGGCGAGTCAAAGTTCGCGTCGTCATGTATGCACAGTTAATCCGTTGCAATTTTCATGGAACAGAGGGAGTATTTACTTAATAATTTAAGGTGCACTCGGTTAAACAATCATTTAATCAAATCATCTGTTAATGTAAGGCATCTGTAAATTGCTTCAGTTTTCCATGGTTGATTATCTGTTGGATCCTGACGCTGGTTTCCTTTTCTAAAGGCTCTGGAATTCGAATGTGTTCCGATGTCTCTAATGGAGCAAGTTGTCATCTTCTTAAATGTAAGAAGTCCTATGAATTTTATATATTTCTTTTTTTCTGCCTTCTTTATTACTTATCCCCAATCGACAATCCAGGATGCTAGGGAAGAACTTAGGTGTTCAATGGCAAAAGATGGAGTTACTATCAAGAACGAGAGCTTGTTGTTCACACTGAATCCAAACCATAAAAACGGTTCAGCAACCACAAGCAAAGAAGTGGTTTCTTTCCCACATGATTCTTTATCTGTAGATTTCCAGAAGAAGTTTATCCACGGGAAGCATGAGATCCAGGAGGTTAGGGATGGATATTCCTTCAATCATGAGAAGCACAGCCCTCTTTTAGGTTTGTAAGGATCGATGGTGAGAAAATAGTCATTGTTATTGGTTGCACAACATAGTAGAACTAAAAAGAATTAATAGGAAATTCACCTCGAATCTCACAATAGACACAAGGATCAGAATAGTATCCTTTTCTGAAACTTTATGCATCTTTCAGTGATGAGAAGCAAAGCTGTCTTCCAGGTTTGCATTATCCATGGAGAAAAAATGGTTTGCTCTTTTGGTTGCACTAAGGTGGTAAAACCAAAAACAATTTCGGGGTTTATTATTTGTATTTATACTCTGGATCCAGTGCTAAGACAAGCTTACTTCGAAGTATGCGATTGAGAATTTATGTAGAATGCGTAACCCACTGAGCAAAATCCGAGTACAAAGTGTCCATCTCCTTTTCAGTGCATTATTTATGAGGTGGCTTAGATCTAATGTCCTGTTTGTGCAGAAATGGAAGATGAAGATAAGCTTCTTATAGAGACATTGCATTCTAGATTCGCAACTATGGAACAGTTGAAAGCAAACAGGCAACAGATTATTGTTGTCGCATCTCTGATTGATCGCATACCTAATCTTGCTGGACTGGCTAGGACGTGTGAGGTCTGCACTGATTGCCATAGTTAACTTTAGTAGTCATTGTTGTAGATATGTTGTTTGATCTTCTTTCTTTTTCTCATTGGAAAACGCTCTTATTTTCATTTGTGAATGTTTGTTCTATTTGGCTTTTATTGTTCTTGACAGGTATTTAAAGCGGCTGGTTTAGCTATCGCAGATGCTAGTGTGCTGAACGACAAGCAGTTCCAACTAATTAGGTCTCCGCTGCTCTGTGTTTGCTGATGTCTTACGTTTGCTTTGGGGTGATGCCTTGCTGATTTAATTTGGTTTAGGTCTACTGGATCTCAATCCGGCAGATTGGGAAATTTAATGTCTTTTGGCAAGGGACACTGCTGAGCTAGTCATGAACGCACCCTGCAGTGCCCTAGACTTAACATGCAGCTTGTGTTCCAACTCGAAAATCTTTTGAACAACTTGCCTCAACAAAGTGAAAGAAAGAACTTGTGTGGCTTAATAACACATCAATGAACATTGATATTCAGAAAATTGTGACATCTCTTGCAAGTTTTGAGCTGCAGATTATACTTCTAAATGAAGTCCATCTTCGAAAAAAGGAAAATAGAAAACAAAAACAAAAAAGTAGAAAAGAAGAGCTAAGCAGTAATCCAGTCTCTGGTATTCTACCTTGGATTTGTAGCTCTAACGAATTTGGTGTATGTTTGGTTACTTTGGTTGCTGACGTCATGTATATGTTGTATTACCAGTGTGACTGCGGAAAAGTGGATTCCAATCATAGAAGTTCCGGTGAATAATATGATAACTTATTTGGTGAAGAAGAAGGAGGAGGGATTCTCAGTTTTGGGTTTAGAGCAAACTGCAAACAGTGTAAAACTCGACAAGTACGAGTTCCCCAAGAGGACTGTAAGTGATTACAACCTGGACGCTTTTGATCAATTAAGTTTGCTGTGTTAGAATTCTATAGTCTAGTGCATGTATTTTGTCCGACTTTAAGTCGCCAAATTTTTATCTACCTGTTTGGCTTTATATAACTTATTATTCCGTAATCATTCAGGTGCTTGTACTTGGGCGTGAAAAGGAGGGCATTCCTGTGGATATAATCCATATTCTTGATGCTTGCATAGAGATCCCACAGTTGGGTGTCGTTAGGTCTCTCAATGTTCATGTCAGTGGTGCAATTGCGCTCTGGGAATATACTCGACAGCAGAGAATCGAATAGATTTCTCCTCGTCAAATTTGCATGTTTAGGTCGTCGATATAGGATACATGGACTGGATTACTTTGCTGGATTCATCCAAGTTTTTCTGACAGAAATAGTAAGGCTGCTAGAGGTTCATCCAGTGGTGCCCATTGCTTGAGGTTGCTATATAGTTACTTTCTAGATGCAGTTGAGTAATTGCTGGCCCAGCTATAAAGCTGCTGGGCATTGCATGGAGTTTATTCTGTAACGTTTGATCTTGGTTGTATCTCTCGTTGTTCATATAATTTAATGGCTTACAATCCTAATTACCTGCTTTTTTTTACCCGCCTTGCCTTGCTTCCTCGTACTTTGTTGAGAAAAATTTACTTGCCTATCCTGCTTTCTTTGAAAAGAGTGAGTGCTTGCTTTCACATTAGGTGATGGTATGCAGCTGCCTGATTTGTCAGAAATCAGATTCCCCCTTTGTTCATCCTAAGTTAATCCTGTAAAACCATATGCTCCATTCTAGAACTTTGTGTCGAATCAAATTTCAGGAATAGAATTGCAGCTCTCCCATTTCAGGTTCACTTCTTTTTGGATTCATTCTTGCATAGCGATGATAGCTTTAATTAATTATGCAAACATTGTGTGATGGACAATTTCTTCGGGTGCTTGTTATCCCATGGACTAACGGAAACGCTGTTACTAAGTTCTTTATATTCGAAAATGTGGTCATGGCTTATGTTTTGCTTAAATAAGTTACCTGCTTCATAAGTTGAATTTCGAGTTGTGGGTTCATGAGTTTCAAGTTGTGTAGGCATGTGAGTGAGAAAAGGGTGGTTTAAGAATGAGGAAAGCATGCGTGGATGAGTTTGTTATGGGAGGGTAGATGCATCAGGCATTTGTTATTACGTTGTTTTCTTTCGTTTTACTCTTTTTCACTTTAATGCTGATATCAAAACTTGATAGATGAGATGGAAGCATCGTTGCAGCTGCCGACCCCTATAAAGATATCCAGAGAACACTACCAGCAAAAGCCGAGAAGTTTGATTTACAGGCAAAGAACTATTTGTTTGGAGTGACTTTTCTGTGCAACAATACTCGCTTGCAAATGCTACTCGTTATTGCCTTTCTTCTTATAGGTTCGCTTGCAAATGCTACTTGTTATTGCCTTTCTACTTATAGGTTCCATTGGAACTTTGGATCCTTCTAATGTAACTGCTAAAGTTTTCATGATTTTAACGGAGGGAGATCCATTTATTGCCAAGAAAATTGATCTAAAGAAATCAAGGTAAGGATTAGACTATTCTGTTTAGAATGTGCAAGCTTTCCTGATGCTGAATCAAATACTTCCCTTTTGTAGTACAGCTTTGTGTTTATTTTGTTGTTCTGCTCAGACTTTCGTTCGGCTAACTCACTGCATCTTTATCTTAACCGATTTTCTCCTGCAGTTAAGATGAGCATGTTATGATACACAAGGAGATAGTCAGCGGTGAGCATGATCTTTCTTGGAGTCTCTTCTTCAGACAAGTTCATATGAAAAGCTATACAGCTATACTCACTTGCTGAATGGATTTGCCATTTCCATGGAATCCAAGGAGGTACATGTATTTGTAGTCACCTTGATCATTAAACAAGCTAGAACCTCACGATGGCTAACAACATTACTGAAAATTACAGGCAATTGCAACTCTACACAATGCAACAAATGTTAGAGCCATCCACGAAGATATCAAGATGAAGAGGTTAACTACTCATACACCTGAGTATTTGGGGATTCCTGGTGGTGTATGGCCAACACTTGTCGGAGCCAGTAGCTCCAGTGAAGGGGTAGGAATAGGGCTGATTGACACCGGGATCAACCCTGCTCACCCAAGTTTTGTCAACCCGTTATCAGCAGATACAAATAATGCCACTTGTACCAAATTTAGAGGGATTTGTGCGCTTGGTGAGCAATTCTCTTCGGCCGCCTGCAATGGCAAGATAGTCGGTGGACATTATTTTGCTCTTGGAGCGACAGCTGCTGGTGATTTTAATGTCACTCGCGACTATGCTTCTCCCTTTGATGCTGATGGTCATGGAAGGTAAGTTCCCAACAATCGTACTTCCTGGCATGTCATGAATTTTCCAGTTGAACTGAAATATTTCCTAGTTGCAAGTAGTTTCATTTCATAACTACCTCAAAATAGCAAGGGAGTTTCTGTTTTTTTTTTTTTTTTTTTTTTTTTTTCTTAACCTTATGTGGCAATACTTTGTAGCCATACAGCATCAACAGCGGCCGGGAACTATGGAGTACCTGTTGTTGTGAACAGATTCAACTACGGCTATGCAAGTGGAATGGCACCAGGAGTCCGGTAAGATAATCAAACAAAGAAATTACTAGGACTAGTTAGTGTTTTTACTTTACCAGCAATTCTGATTTCGCAACGGAGCTTTGAGTGCGGTCTGGGTTAGAAAATTAATGTCTTATTTCGTAAACCTGGAGATTGTTTCCTTCGAGAAGTTAACCCATGACTAATTCATTGTGAAATGTTAACATGAGATGGTATTGCAAGGGAATAAAAACCATGTCGTTCGGGTTCCTATTGCTGTGTATGTCAGTAGTCTGATAGGTTCCTGAATCATGCCAGTAGCTTGTGTGTGGCCCTTAGGCATGCTCGTAAACGCAATTAGTATTACTCAATTGAATAAACCTCTCTTTGGATTCTGGATATGTTTGTCTTAATCAGTGAAATAATTGTGGCAACTGTTTTTTGCGTTCGAAGTGGTTGGCTTCAAATCTTCCATGTTTACGTTTTCAGTTGCTACTTGGTTATGGACTACTATTACAGGTCGAGATTCAATTTAAGGTACTGATTCATTGTTAGGATTCATAGAGACTCGGTGTCAAAATCTATCTTTTGCACCAGATTTGAGATGAGTTTTCATACAATATTTACGGTCACGGACGAGAGAGCAAAGATCAGAATGAGAACAATTGAGTAATACTCGACAGAGCATCAAATCAGAACATCATGCTCATCCCTACAGATTTCATGAGTGACCAAGAAATAAAGCACAGTGCAAAAAGATACAGCTTAGACCTGATGAAAGAGGGGAATTTTGGCACACAAATTTTGCCTCGAGCAAAGCATATTCCCTTTGAGATTCAATATTGATTAAAGATACTCTTGACATGAGAACAAAGCGAAGAGTTACACACAAAGCTATCCTTAAACAACTAAGTTTGCTCGTAACTTCCATTCCAAGGAGAAAGAGCAATAAAGCATCGACCCAAGGGTCTGGCGTGGGGAAACAACTCACTCGTCAGCTTTTGATTTGCTCGTGGGGTCATCTTGCCATGTTGCTTGCCACTGCTTGTCGTAGAATGTCGTCTCTTCCAACAGCTTCTTCAAGGTCTCCACGTCCTCGTTTTTTCGGATGAGCAGCACGCCAAGAACGGCAACAAACAGCAAAGTCTTGCAGATGAAGTTGCCCATTTGGTCAACAAGACCCACGCCGGTCAAGCTGTCAACCAGGTATGCCATGAAGAAGCCTATCATAGCAGCACGGCCTACATAAAAAAAATTCATGAAGACTCAAGAGCACCAGCGTTAGGGAAGAACCCCC